>CM064578.1:3805337-4007837 GCA_032716605.1 Paralithodes platypus | reverse complement strand
CCCTCCCCCTTATAAATTCTGACAAATTTCGCCAGGCTCTACCTGAGAAAGGGTCGGCATTGAAGTCACCTATCAGAAAAATTTCATCGTAATTAATATTGCTGATAAGATCCTCCACTACTGATAAGGACTCTAAATATTTATTTAAAATTTCAGCTCTCCATACGTCACTATTCAGATAAATATTGATAAATGCCACATTGCGCCCAAATATATTTATATTAAGGACCGACCATATAATTTGTTTCTAATATTACTTTATTGAACTCTATTTGTAGGTCCTTTCTCCACAAAATGGCCATTCCTCCCTCAGGTCTGCCGGCATTACTTACCAATGATTTATGAGAATAGGTAGCCCCCACAGCAATGCTATCATACTCCTCATCTACAAAATCTAAAATTGCTAGTTTGTCGTCAGTTTAAAAAGTTTCCTGTAAAAAGATAAAATCACAGCCAGAAGATGCTAAGTTTCTGACTAAATCAATATTCTTCTTTAAAGAGCAGCAGTTATAAGAACATATTTTTATACAATCAGAAGCCATTATTAAAAAGAAATAACTAAAAGATATAAACGTGAAGAATATCTAAATGGTAAATACTAATTATGTACTAGCTTGTGCCTCAAGTCCTCGGGACCTATTAAAAAACTTGTCCACTACTATTTCTTCAGGCCAAAATGCTTCATTAAATAATGTTTCTCTCTCTGATAGTTTTACCGTTACTTTAAAAGCTTGATGATCAAAGGATCTAATGTTTAATTTACTTAAAGCTATAATTTCTATTTTAAATACCTCCTTAATATAATCTTGTAAGTCTTTCTCCGTTGCATCGTTGTCAACTCTTCCAATGAAATCATCAATTGATCTTGCAGCACCTTTAAATGACAAGCCATCACTCTTTTTGGAACCTTTCACTCCAGTTGTTACCTTCCTATGGTAGTCCTGGTTTCGCTTCCTACCTTTTACCAGCGTCCATCCGTCGTTCCCTGGTGATAGTTGACGTTGGTGGGATGTGGTAAGGGGGTCCCCAGGGCCCCCAGCTACAGGGGGTCGGAAGTTGCCCTTTGACACAGCACCCGTACTTCTTCTAGTGACACTGAAGTGGTGGAGATGGTGATGGTGGTGGTAGTGGTGGAGATGGTGATGGTGGCAGTGGTGGACTGATGATAATAATGGTGGTAGTGGTGGACTGGTGGAGGTGTTAATGGTGGTATTGATGGTGGAGATGGTGATGGTGGGGGTTTACTGCTGAGGTGGTGGTATTGGTGATGGTGGTAGACCGGTGGTAATGGTAGTAGTGGTGGCAGTGGTGATGTACAAGTGAATGAGGTAGTGATAATGATGCAGCCAACACAGGAAACATATTTTTTGTCTGGTGGTCTGTATAAAGTGGTTGGCCTTGAGGGAGCAGGTCAGGTGAAGGTATTGAGGGATATGCCTTTACAACGGCACCTCGTAGCTTCTTTCTACTTTTCCTATTTTGTTCTGAAGAGTGTAGAGAGGGGAGAGGTATTATGGCTAATGACTGTACATGAGGTGAAACAGAAGATAGTTGTAGACGACAGTGTTAATGGTTTAGCTTATTTGTGTTTTATGTATAACTGAATATTCCTTTCACAGCATTATTTACCTTTTTTTAGTGTTCCTTTTGTCAAAGAATATATATATACTGTATATATATATACCGGTATATATATATATATATATATATATATATATATCTATATATATATATGTCTATATATATATATATATATATATACAGTATATATATATATATATATATATATATATATATATATATATATATATATATATATATATATATATATACTGTATATATACGGTATATATATATATATATATATATATATATACCGTATTTATCACATGATCGTCTTTCGGTTGGTTGGTGGAAATGGGGCGGTTACGGAGGACAAGCTTGGAGGTCTTAAGAGTTTTGTAGTAAATAATGAGTTTGATTTTATTGTCAGGGTTGGTGGGGAGGACGTTTTTGTTAATTATTTCTTTCATAATGGATTCGTCTGGTGTGTGGTCGGAAGACATGTAGTTTCTGTAGAAAAATGTAATGTCATTGGCCGGGTTGGTGCTAGGGGGGCTTGTTTGTACCATTTTTCTATATACCATATTCCCATATGCCACCACTACCACCATCCCTCCCCCTTACCCATACACCACCACTACCACCATCCCTCCCCCCCGCACCCCTTTACCCATACACCAACACTACCACCATCCCTCCCCCCCCCCTTACCCATACACCACACTATCACCATCCCTCCCCCCCCCCTTATCCATACACCACCACTACCACCATCCCTCCCCCTTACCCATACACGACCACTACCACCATCCCTCCCCCCCCCCCTTACCCATACACCAACACTACCACCATCCCCCCCTTACCCATACACCACCACTACCACCATCCCTCCCCCTTACCCATACACCACCACTACCACCCACCCTCCCCCCCACCCATACCCCAACACAACCACCATCCCTCCCCCCTTACTCATACACCACCACTACCACCATCCCTCCCCCCCCTTACCCATACACCAACACTACCACCATCCCTCCCCCTTACCCATACACCACCACTACCACCATCCCTCCCCCTTACCCATACACCACCACTACCACCATCCCTCCCCCTTACCCCTACACCACCACTACCACCATCCCTCCCCCTTACCCATACACCACCACTACCACCATCCCTCCCCCTTACCCATACACCACCACTACCACCATCCCTCCCCCTTACCCATACACCACCACTACCACCATCCCTCCCCCTTACCCATACACCACCACTACCACCATCCCTCCCCCTTACCCATACACCACCACTACCACCATCCCTCCCCCCCCTTACCCATACACCACCACTACCACCATCCCTCCCCCTTCCCCATACACCAACACTACCACCATCCCTCCCCCTTCCCCATACACCAACACTACCACCATCCCTCCCCCTTCCCCATACACCACCACTACCACCATCCCTCCCCCTTACCCATACACCAACACTACCACCATCCCCCCCCCCCACCCATACACCACCACCACCACCATCCCTCCCCCTTACCCATACACCACCACTACCACCATCCCTCCCCCTTACCCATACACCACCACTACCACCATCCCTCCCCCTTACCCATACACCACCACTACCACCATCCCTCCCCCTTACCCATACACCACCACTACCACCATCCCTCCCCCTTACCCATACACCACCACTACCACCACCCATCCCCCTTCCCCATACTCCACCACTACCACCATCCCTCCCCCTTACCCATACACCACCACTACCACCATCCCTCCCCCTTACCCATACACCACCACTACCACCATCCCTCCCCCTTACCCATACACCACCACTACCACCATCCCTCCCCCTTACCCATACACCACCACTACCACCATCCCTCCCCCTTACCCATACACCACCACTACCACCATCCCTCCCCCTTACCCATACACCACCACTACCACCATCCCTCCCCCTTACCTATACACCACCACTACCACCATCCCTCCCCCTTACCCATACACCACCACTACCACCATCCCTCCCCCTTACCCATACACCACCACTACCACCATCCCTCCCCCTTACCCATACACCACCACTACCACCATCCCTCCCCCTTACCCATACACCACCACTACCACCATCCCTCCCCCTTACCCATACACCACCACTACCACCATCCCTCCCCCTTACCCATACACCACCACTACCACCATCCCTCCCCCTTACCCATACACCACCACTACCACCATTCCTCCCCCTTACCCATACACCACCACTACCACCACCCCTCCCCCCTTACCCATACACCACCACTACCACCATCCCTCCCCCTTACCCATACACCACCACTACCACCACCCTCCTCCCCTTACCCATACACCAACACTACCACCATCCCTCCCCCTTACCCATACACCATCACTACCACCACCCCTCCCCCTTACCCATACACCACCACTACCACCATCCCTCCCCCTTACCCATACACCAACACTACCACCATCCCTCCCCCTTACCCATACACCACCACTACCACCATCCCTCCCCCTTACCCCTACACCACCACCACCACCAACCCTCCCCCTTACCCATACACCACCACTTCCACCATCCTTCCCCCTTTCCCATACACCACCACTATCAACATCCTTCCCCCTTACCCATTCACCACACTACCACCATCCCTCCCCCTTACCCATACACCACCACTACCACCATCCCTCCCCCTTACCCATACACCACCACTACCACCATCCCTCCCCCTTACCCATACACCACCACTACCACCATCCCTCCCCCTTACCCATACACCACCACTACCACCATCCCTCCCCCTTACCCATACACCAACACCACCATCCCTCCCCCTTACCCATACACCACCACTACCACCATCCCTCCCCCTTACCCATACACCAACACTACCACCATCCCTCCCCCCTTACCCATACACCACCACTACCACCACCACCCCTCCCCCCTTACCCATACACCACCACTACCACCATCCCCCCCCCCTTACCCATACACCACCACTACCACCATCCCTCCCCCTTACCCATACACCACCACTACCACCATCCCTCCCCCTTACCCATACACCAACACTACCACCATCCCTCCCCCTTACCCATACACCAACACTACCACCATCCCTCCCCCCTTACCCATACACCAACACTACCACCATCCCTCCCCCTTACCCATACACCACCACTACCACCATCCCTCCCCCTTACCCATACACCAACACTACCACCATCCCTCCCCCCTTACCCATACACCACCACTACCACCATCCCCCCCCCTTACCCATACACCACCACTACCACCATCCCTCCCCCTTACCCATACACCACCACTACCACCATCCCTCCCCCCTACCCATACACCACCACCACCACCATCCCCCCCCCCTCCCCATACACCACCACTACCACCATCCCTCCCCCTTACCCATACACCACCACTACCACCATCCCTCCCCCTTACCCATACACCAACACTACCACCATCCCTCCCCCTTACCCATACACCACCACTACCACCATCCCTCCCCCTTACCCATACACCACCACTACCACCATCCCTCCCCCTTACCCATACACCACCACTACCACCATCCCTCCCCCCTTACCCATAACACCACACTACCACCATCCCCCCCCCTTACCCATACACCACCACCACCACCCCCCCCCCCCCTTACCCCTACCACCATCCCTCCCACCACTACCACCATCCCTCCCCCTTACCCATACACCACCACTACCACCAACCCTCCACCTTACCCATACACCACCACTACCACATCCCCCCCGCCCCTTACCCATACACCACCACTACCACCATCCCTCCCCCTTCCCATACACCACGACTACCACCATCCCTCCCCCCCTACCCATACACCACCACTACCCCCATCCCTCCCCCCTACCCCCACACCACACTACCACCACACCATACACCACCAATACCACCATCCCTCCCCCTTACCCCTACACCACCACTACCACCATCCCTCCCCCTTACCCATACACCACCACTACCACCATCCCTCCCCCTTACCCATACACCACCACTACCACCATCCCTCCCCCTTACCCATACACCACCACTACCACCATCCCGCCCCCTTACCCATACACCACCACTACCACCATCCCTCCCCCCTTACCCATACACCACACCACTACCACCATCCCCGCCCCTTACCCATACACCACCACTACCACCATCCCTCCCCCTTACCCATACACCACCACTACCACCATCCCTCCCCCTTACCCATACACCACCACTACCACCATCCCTCCCCCTTACCCATACACCACACTACCACCATCCCCCCCCCTTACCCATACACCACCAATACCACCATTCCTCCCCCTTACCCTACAGCACCACTACCACCATCCCTCCCCCTTACCCATACACCACCACTACCACCATCCCTCCCCCTTACCCAACACCACTACTACCACCACCCTCCCCCCTTACCCACCCACCCTACACCACCACTACCACCATCCCCCCCCTTACCCATACACCACCACACCACCATCCTCCCCCTTACCCATACACCACCACTACCACAACCCCCCCCCTTACCCATACACCACCACTACCACCATCCCGCCCCCATACACCACACCACTACCACCCCCCCCCCCCTTACCCATACACCACCACTACCACCATCCCTCCCCCCTACCCATACACCACCACTACCACCATCCTCCCCTTACCCACACCAACACTACCACCATCCCTCCCCCCCCATACACCACCACTACCACCATCCCCCCCCCCCCACCCATACACCAACACTACCACCATCCCTCCCCCCCCACCCATACACCACCACTACCACCATCCCTCCCCCATACCCACCACCACTACCACCATCCCCCCCCTTACCCTTACACCACCACTACCACCATCCCTCCCCCTTACCCATACACCACCACTACCACCATCCCTCCCCCCTTACCCATACACCACCACTACCACCATCCCTCCCCCTTACCCATACACCACCACTACCACCATCCCTCCCCCTTACCCATACACCAACACTACCACCATACCTCCCCCCCCCATACACCACCACTACCACCATCCCCCCCCCCTTACCCATACACCAAAACTACCACCATCCCTCCCCCTTACCCATACACCACCACTACCACCATCCCTCCCCCCTTACCCCTACACCACCACTACCACCATCCCTCCCCCTTACCCATACACCACCACTACCACCATCACTCCCCCCTATCCATAGACCACCACTACCCCCATACCTCCCCCTTACCCATACACCACCACTACCACCATCCCTCCCCCTTACCCCTACACCACCACTACCACCATCCCTCCCCCATACCCATACACCACCACTACCACCATCCCCCCCCTTACCCTTACACCACCACTACCACCATCCCTCCCCCCCCAGACACCACCACTACCACCATCCCCCCCCTTACACCACCACTACCACCATCCCTCCCCCTTACCCATACACCAACACTACCACCATTCCTTCCCCTTACCCATACACCAACACTACCACCATCCCTCCCCCTTACCCATACACCACCACTACCACCATCCCCCCCTTACCCATACACCACCACTACCACCATCCCTCCCCCTTACCCATACACCACCACTACCACCATCCCCCCTTACCCATATACCACCACTACCACACCCTTACCCATACACCACCACTACCACCATCCCTCCCCCTTACCCATACACCAACACTACCACCATCCCTTCCCCTTACCCATACACCAACACTACCACCATCCCCCCCTACCATACACCACCACTACCACCATCCCCCCCCCCACCCCACCACTACCACCATCCCTCCCCCCCCACCCACCACTATCACCATCCCGCCCCACCCATACACTAACACTACCACCATCCCTCCCCCTTACCCATACACCACCACTACCACCCTCCCCCCCCCCTTACCCATACACCACCCACTACCACCATCCCTCCCCCTTACCCATACACCAACACTACCACCATCCCTCCCCCTTACCCATACACCACCACCACCACCATCCCTCCCCGCCCATACACCACCACTACCACCATCCCCCCCCTTACCCTTACACCACCACTACCACCATCCCTCCCCCTTACCCATACACCACCACTACCACCATCCCCCCCCCACCATACACCACCACACCACCACCCTCCCCCCCATCCATACACCACCACTACCATCATCCCTCCCCCCCCTACCCATACACCACCACTACCACCATCCCTCCCCCTTACCCATACACCACCACTACCACCATCCCTCCCCTCCTTACCCATACACCACCACTACCACCATACCTCCTCCCCCTTACCCATACACCACCACTACCACCATCCCTCCCCTCCTTACCCATACACCACCACTACCACCATACCTCCTCCCCTTTACCCATACACCACCACTACCACCATCCCTCTTTTATCCCCTCGCTTTATCAATTTGTTCGAACGCCGACCCGTGGTAATAACGTTCTTGACACTGTACTTGCAACAAAAGAAGATAGAGAATTGAATTGATGAATTCAGTAACAGCGACCATCGTACGATAACTTTCACTTTAAAGTTTACTAGTAACGAACCAAATAGTAGCATCGAAAAAGCCCCTAATTTCAAGAAAGCAAACTTCCATAAACTTAGAGCTATGTTTAAAGAAACTGACTGGAGCTTTTTAATTAACAATAACGACATAAATACATCTTGGAAGTTATTCGAAACCACTTGCCTAAAAGCAGTGCAAGACTTCATGCCATCGAAAATACGGCGTCCAGGTCATAATAATAAGCCCAAATGGTGGAATAAAGATATTTCAAACTGCCTGCTTGCTAAAAAATTTGCTAATGATAGATTAAGATCCTCACAAAATGACGAAGAACTGGTGAAATATGTAGAGCTACGACGCACAGCCAAAAAGTTAATTAAGCAGAGTAAAAAGACCTTAGAGTTACATATTGCGAATCAAAGTAAAACAAACCCGAAAGAATTCTATAGTTATATCAGAAAGAAAAAAGTAGTTACTTCAACTGTTGGACCGTTAGTCGATGAAAATGAAGAATACACCAAAGAAGAAGTACAAATGAGTAATGCCCTCAATACCTTCTTTGCATCAGTTTTTACAACAGAAGACCTCAGTGATATCCCTACACCATCGCCGATTCAGATTGATAATTCAGATTTTCTAAGCAATATCACCGTTACAGAGAGAGAAGTATTGAATTGTTTAGATAAACTCAAGGTAAATAAAACGCCAGGACCTGATACAATCTCGCCTAGAGTTCTAAAGGAAGCTAAGGATGAGCTCTCCAAACCACTGACATTACTATTCAATAAATCCTTGCAGTCTGGAACTATGCCTGATCAGTGGAAGCTAGCCAACGTAACACCGATATTCAAAAAAGGCAGCAAATCCCTACCCAGTAACTATCGTCCAATTAGCTTAACCTCAGTTGTTTGTAAAATGCTAGAAACGGTCATACGAGACAGACTCGTAAATCACTTAGAGGAAAATAACATACTTAAAGATACTCAACACGGCTTTTCGTAAAAAACGTTCCTGTTTAACAAACCTCTTAGACTTCTTCCACGATATCCTCAACCTCTACGATGAGAGTAAAGCTGTAGATATTATATACCTTGATTTTCAAAAGGCCTTTGACAAAGTTCCCCACAAACGTTTACTGCTAAAACTAAAAGCGCATGGAATACAAGACGGTGTGTTGAAATGGATAGAAAATTGGCTCAGCAACAGAAAGCAAAGGGTAGTCATCAACGGTAAGGCATCTAAATGGACCAATGTAAGTAGCGGGGTACCCCAGGGATCGGTACTAGGACCAATTCTCTTTCTAATTTACATCAACGACATAGATGAGGGTCTCACCTGTACAATCCCAAAATTTGCTGACGATACAAAAATTGCAAATAGCGTACTCTCAAAAGAACAAGTTGACGATGTGCAACACAATCTAGATAAATTGTCATGTTGGGCCCAAATTTGGCAAATGAGTTTCAATGCGGATAAATGTAAAGTACTACATGTCGGATACCTAAATGAGAAGCAAACTATTCGATGAATGGCACTCAGCTTAAGAATGTAAACAGAGAAACCGATCTGGGAGTAACAATATCGAGTAACCTAAAACCGAGTCAACAATGTTCAGAAGTTGTTAAGAAGGCAAACAAAATAATTGGCTTTATAGGCAGGTCATTTGAGCATAAATCCAAAGAAGTTATCCTAACCCTTTACAATTCCTTAGTCCGCCCTCTTCTGGAATACTGCGTTCAATCCTGGTGCCCTTATTACCAAAAAGATATAAACAAGCTAGAACGAGTTCAACGTAGAGTTACCAAAATGATACCTAGCCTAAAGAACAAACCATACGAAGAGCGTCTTAGAGAATTAAATCTATTTCCTTTAACCCAGCGTAGATTAAGAGGTGACTTAATTCAAGTGTTCAAAATCATCAAAGGCATCGACAATATGAACTGTAGTAAGTACTTCACTATCGACCAATCTAATTACACGCGGGGAAACGATTGCAAAATTATTGGTAAATCTTTTAACTCGCACGAATCTAAGAATTTCTTCTTCAATCGAGTTGTCAACTTGTGGAATGGGCTTCCCCGAAACGTTATAGACTGCATCACCGTTGATTCATTTAAACTCCGCCTAGACAAATATCTCTCATCAAACCCGCGACTGACTGCGTTTGTAAATGAATAACTTTATTTTATCCCCCCCTCAGTTACTAACCCATCTGTCCTCTACTAACTTCCTAATCCTGCCACGGACATTAGTTCCAGGGGAGTAATTCCCTTTCCAATGTTCCCTTACCCACTCTAAACCACTGTTTGGACACTTGATCCTCAGTGTTTTGGAGGACAAGCAACCTAGAAGGGTCACTAGACCTGTTGTTGCTTGATTTCCTTTGTACTTTGTACTCCTCCCCCCCCTTACCCATACACCACCACTACCACCATCCCTCCCCCTTACCCATACACCACCACTACCACCATCCTTCCCCCTTACCCATACACCACCACTACCACCATCCCTCCCCCTTACCCATACACCACCACTACCACCATCCCTCCCCCTTACCCATACACCACGACTACCACCATCCCTCCCCCTTACCCATACACCACCACTACCACCACCCCTCCCCCCTAACCCATACACCACCACTACCACCATCCCTCCTCCTTACCCATACACCACCACTAACACCATCCCTCCCCCTTACCCATACACCACCACTACCACCATCCCTCCCCCCTTACCCATACACCAACACTACCACCATCCCTCCCCCTTACCCATACACCACCACTACCACCATCCCTCCCCCTTACCCATACACCACCACTACCACCATCCCTCCCCCTTACCCATACACCACCACTACCACCATCCCTCCCCCTTTCCCATACACCACCCCTACCACCCTCCCTCCCCCCTTACCCATACACCACGACTACCACCATCCCTCCCCCCTTACCCATACACCACCACTACCACCATCCCTCCCCCTTACCCATACACCACCACTACCACCATCCCTCCCCCTTACCCATACACCACCACTACCACCATCCCTCCCCCTTACCCATACACCACCACTACCACCATCCCTCCCCCCTTACCCATACACCACCACTACCACCATCCCTCCCCCTTACCCATACACCACCACTACCACCATCCCTCCCCCTTACCCATACACCACCACTACCACCATCCCTCCCCCTTACCCATACACCACCACTACCACCATCCCTCCCCCTTACCCATATACCACCACTACCACCATCCCTCCCACTTACCCATACACCAACACTACCACCATCCCTCCCCTTTACCCATACACCACCACTACCACCATCCCTCCCCCTTACCCATACACCACCACTACCACCATCCCCCTCCTTACCCTTCCCCCACCTCTACCACCATCCCTCCCCCCCTTACCCATACACCACCACTACCACCATCCCTTCCCCTTACCCATACACCACCACTACCACCATCCCTCTCCCTTACCCATACACCACCACTACCACCATCCCTTCCCCCTTACCCATACACCACCACTACCACCATCCCTCCCCCCTTACCCATACACCACCACTACCACCATCCCTCCCCCCTTACCCATACACCACCACTACCACCATCCCTCCCCCTTACCCATACACCACGACTACCACCATCCCTCCCCCTTACCCATACACCACCAGTACCACCATCCCTCCCCCTTACCCATACACCACCAGTACCACCATCCCTCCCCCCTTACCCATACACCACCACTACCACCATCCCTCCCCCCTTACCCATACACCACCACTACCACCATCCCTCCCCCTTACCCATACACCACCACTACCACCATCCCTCCCCCTTACCCATACACCACCAGTACCACCATCCCTCCCCCCTTACCCATACACCACCACTACCACCATCCCTCCCCCCTTACCCATACACCACCACTACCACCATCCCTCTCCCTTACCCATACACCACCACTACCACCATCCCTCTCCCTTACCCATACACCACCACTACCACCATCCCTCCCCCTTACCCATACACCACCACTACCACCATCCCTCCCCCTTACCCATACACCACCACTACCACCATCCCTCCCCCCTACCCATACACCACCACTACCACCATCCCCCCCCTTACCCATACACCACCACTACCACCATCCCTCCCCCTTACCCATATACCACCACTACCACCATCCCTCCCCCTTACCCATACACCAACACTACCACCATCCCTCCCCTTTACCCATACACCACCACTACCACCATCCCTCCCCCTTACCCCTACACCACCAATACCACAATCCCTCCCCCCCACCCCTACAACAACACCACCCCCATCCCCCCCCCTTACCCATACACCACCACTACCACCATCCCTCCCCCCTTTCCCCTTCAACACCACCACCACCATCCCTCCCCCCTTACCCATACACCACCACTACCACCATCCCTCCCCCCTTACCCATACACCACCACTACCACCACCCCTCCCCCCTAACCCATACACCACCACTACCACCATCCCTCCTCCTTACCCATACACCACCACTACCACCATCCCTCCCCCTTACCCATACACCACCACTACCACCATCCCTCCCCCCTTACCCATACACCACGAACACCACCACCCCCCCCCCCTGACCCACACCCCACCACTACCACCATCCCTCCCCCTTACCCATACACCACCACTACCACCATCCCTCCCCCTTACCCATACACCACCACTACCACCATCCCTCCCCCTTACCCATACACCACCACTACCACCATCCCTGCCCCCTTACCCATACACCACCACTACCACCATCCCTCCCCCCTTACCCATACACCACCACTACCACCATTCCTCCCCCTTACCCATACACCACCACTACCACAACCCCTCCCCCCTTACCCATACACCACCACTACCACCATCCCTCCCCCATACACCACCACTACCACCATCCCTCCCCCCTTACCCATACACCACCACTACCACCATCCCTCCCCCTTACCCATACACCACCAGTACCACCATCCCTCCCCCCTTACCCATACACCCCCACTACCACCAACCCACCCCCCTTACCCATACACAACCACTCCCACCAGCCCTCCCCCCTTACCCATACACCACCACTACCACCATCCCTCCCCCTTACCCATACACCAACACTACCACCATCCCTCCCCCTTACCCATACACCACCACTACCACCATCCCTCCCCCTTACCCATACACCACCACTACCACCATCCCTCCCCCTTACCCATACACCACCACTACCAGATTATGGACTTCTCCTATGGAATCACGACAGTTCTTTTAATTCTCTTGGTTTTAAAGCAAAAAATAAGAAAGAGTGTACAGGCGGTGTTTATTAGAGGTGTGCCTGTTGTGTAGCACCTTTACGTTTGATAGAACAGTAGGAGATACACACATAAACTATACATTTAGGTTATGACTAAATAATTAAATCAATATCTTGCTCTTAGAAAATACTGACAAACTTTGGTGGCATATATAAATATATTGCCTAACAGGTACTCTATTACAAATACAATTGTACAATGCCCTTATAAATAACCTTAAGATTATTGAGCATAAATTAATACTCTATTGCCATACTTAAAGTATAAATAAAATAAAAAGTTTCCTGACTAGACTTACTTTAGTCTAGGGAATGGATTATCGCATGACCCTAATTCTCATCATCATGTTGTATCACATAGGAGCAGGTAGGGGGCCAGTTAGAACCCCCCCCCCCCCTTTCTTTGTACAAAAATAGCTTAAAACTAGAATCTCTGCCTTAATGTTACACATGTGCGAGAACGTTTCATGAGATTAACAGACAGGTAACGTGTTAGAAATGTTTGATTGGACAACCATAATTTGGTCTGCTGAATGTCATCTTGGGAATAGTTATGAAAGAACCTGAGTGAGGCAGCCCACTTCCGTGTATTGTGTGATCTTTCAAGAATGCCCGGCTTACTCTCCCTGATAACTTCTACTAACAAAGCTGCCAGCTGATGCTTTTGAAGACGTTTACCTGTCCGAGAAACCCAGAGGGACCCTGCCTGAGTTGGCATAGACTCCCGCATAAATAAAATGAGCGATTGCACCGGGCAAAGTAAATGGTGTTTATCGCCCTGTTTCAGAGCTGGTACTTCAAACTCTGTAAATACATGGTTACTATGTTCATTCGTTGCGATAAAATTAGGAGCAGGTGCAATATGGACACTCATGTTGCGCCTCAAGAACCATAACCTTTAAAATGCAAGCTGTATGTATTGAACACTACTGTTCTGGGCGGCAATATTAGGCTCCATTCATGCCTATAATCGTCATTTTACGATAAATATCGTTATTACTTATTCATATGAGCCTATTTTACCTTTACTATGAAGATAGCAACCTGTAAGAACAATACAACAAGTGGAAATATAATTTTTCTGGTCAAAATCGCGAATAAACATTCATGACATGTGGAGCAAAGTCAGACAACCCCTACCCTCATGAGCTCTGGAGCATGACTGACCGTCTCACCCCACCATCTACCTCTGCCAACACACTCGCTAGGCACATAAGCACACACTGCAAGCAGTTTGCTAATGTTAGCACAAAATTATACCAATGAATAAGGGAATAACAGGGAAAATAGGTGATAATTGAAGGGAGGGGGAAAGGAGGGGATGTGGAGGAGTGATCGATATGAGGTATGGAGAAAAACAAAAACAAAACAACTTTGTAAGTGCTACTGGGGCCTTTTAAAATGTTTTTTTTAGGCCTGCCCTCTTAAGAGCTTTGCCGCCGTTGCCCAGTAAAACCTCTTAAGAGCTTTCTCGACGTTCCCGGGTTAAGCAAGATGGCTCCGAATTCATCGCCGCCAACTCAGACACCCTTTCACCCATGGTCAGTGCCATAAGAAAAATGGCTTTCTTAAGTCTCAACTCATAAGAAGGATTTCAACAATATTTACGGGAATGAAGCATTTCAAGGGTTAAATCAAGACACCAGGTGGGTGTGAGTTGACGTGGTGGAGGGCGAAGCCTAAAACAAGACCACATGAACCCCTTCTCCTCCGCCTCTAGTACGGACAGACCAGTTAAGTCGAAAAAGGCGTCCGAATAGCCGTGAGGTGATCCCTTAATGTGACTACTGACAACTTACGCATTTCAAAAAGATAATTTAAATATTCAAATATCAGTGCCACCGAGGTCTGCTGTTTGTCAGTTTCTACGATCTAGGTAGTAAAGGCTTTCTAATGGGATTGATACTGTCTTTGTGTTGATAACGTATACTGATAGATCAACTTTTGAGTCACACTTTCCTCAAACAGGCCTAGCCACTTGGCCTTCTGAATATCCACAAGGCAAAAGTCAGCAAGGTCTTGAGGTTTCCAATTGCGTCTAAGTGGAAGCACGAGATCGGGAGCAACACCGGGTTCTCGCACCACGTCTTCAATTAATTATACCAAACTTGGGCCGGCCACATCGGCGCAATCATCAAGACCATGCCCCGATAATCCCATAGTTTGTGAACTACTTTGCACATTAAGGATGCGTCTGGAGGTGGAAATAGATAAATGGAGATCCATTTGTTCCAGTCTACCAGAAATGCGTCTGGACCTCCCGCCGGAGTCTGTCTCCAGCGTGTGAGGTACTGAGGCAACTTGTGATTTGCCTCTGATGCGAACAAGTCCATTTGTGGATGGTATGGCTCCGCAATCATCTCTTAAGAGACGGTTTGCTTGAGAGCCCAGCTAGAGTGCTCTGTCTCCAAGACATTGCGTCTGCCCATACGTTCGCCATGCCGGGCAGATATGTTGCGTTAAGATAAATCTCTAGTCTTGCAGCCAGATGAAAGTTCTTTTCCGACAATCCTTGTAACACTCGAGATCTCGCTGACTCTTGCTTCTGAATGCATGTGACTGCAGTCAGATTGTCCATCCTGAAGGCTAAGGACTTTTCCGCCAAGTTTAAGACGTGCTCCTGTAGAAAAAAAATAGGGAGACTAATAACTCCTTGGCATTGATGTGAAGATTATTTAACCTGGACCATAGACCCTGACCCTGATGTCCTAGGTTCAACTGATACCCCCAACCCAGGATACTTGACGCATTCGTATCTATCCAGACCGTCGGAGGAGGAGCTGTCCATGTCAAGAAGGAGTGAATTAGTTCTGGCTTCTGCCTAAGCCGCCAGTAGGTTGTGGATTCACTTTGAAATTTTCCGCAGTGTTTCTGCTGGCAACAGCGGAAAGCACCTGTTTCCTTCCAAAATAATTTGTTTGACCTTCAGACGACCTAACGGGACCGTCAGCTGTATCCAATTGAGTGAACCCACCAGAGACTCCCAGATTCTCCTCGTGGTAGTCAGAGCATGAAGAAACCGAAAGAGTTTCCTCCGAAACCTCTGACGGTTGTCCTCGCTCTGACTCAGAGTGAGTAACTCGGAATCCCAGATATAAGGCCCACCCATTGGGTCGTTCTCGTGGGGGTTCAAGGTTGACTTTGCCAAGATCACTTTGAATCCCATGGCAGCTGCACGAGTTAATACCTGATTTACATGTTGGAGGCAAATTAATTTGGATTGAGCTATCAACCAGTTGTCGATATACCATAACACCATGATTCCCTGATTTAGGAATGGTAGCAAAGCCTGTCGGACCAGTTTTGGGAAAATTCGGGGTGCTAGATTTAAACCAAAGGGCATTCTTTGAAAGACAAACGTTTGATCCCGTTGCACAAAGATAGGTATTTTTTAAAATGCTTGTTTATAGGGACATGCCAATAGGCATCTGTGTGATCGATGGAACACATCCAACCCTGTGGCGGGAGTGTCAATCTGAGCTGATTCACAGTCAGCATCCTGAACGACTGATTGTGAATGTGAGTGTTCAAATAGGACAGGTCGATCACTGGCCTCATATGAACACTGTCCCTCTTTGGCACCAGGAATATCCGGGATGTGAACACGGGTTGATTTAAAGGACTAGGGATAATGATCTGTTTAAGGGCCATCTATCTGACGACGGATCCCACCTCTAAAGAAACTTGATTGAACTCTGTGGGGATACGTAAACGGGGTCGCCGCGACCACCGCCATGAGAGACCCTTCCGGACCAAGGTCCTTGCCCATGTTCGCCGGGGCCATGCCCGGTGACAATCCCGGAAACTGCCAGTCACATGACTGGTATTGTCCGGCAGAACTACCCTCGGATCCGTCTCGCCTTGCCTTGGCACTGGGAGTGAGGAAGTTGCGTATTGTCTCAGTTTTTTTGGATTGGAGGGTTGTGACTCTGACTTAGGATTGGCAGGATGAGAGACCTTGCTATCATTGCTAACAGGTTTACCCCTAGACTGCCCCCTGAATTATTTCCCTCTACCCCTGACCTGACCGCGTCCTCGAGACGTACTGCTGCTTCCAGGGGTTGTGTGAGTCTTTGGTGACTGAAATGACTGTGGCTGACCACGAAATGAACTCTTATTAGATTTAGTCTTAAATGTTGGCTCACCCTTCGGCTTGGAAGCAGTGGCATTCTGAGAGTCTAACAGGAAGCTAACAGTGCGCCAGGCATCCTCAGAGGCAAGGGTTTTAGTGAAGACATTCAATAAAATCAATCTCCTACAATCTCTACAGGGAGTCTCCGGACCAGGTAAACCCTCAGATCTTGACGAACCCGCACCGCCTCAAAGAGAGCCGTGCGGATATCGAAAAGGGACTGAATGGAATTCTGGAGTAAGAGGCGCCTAGTAAGAGAGAGACCCTTATGGGTACCAGCGTCCGTGACCGTGTCAGTTGTCCTGGCCAGAGAGGCCGCAAGCTGGCGGCTGAACAGGTATTGGAATGCTATCCTCCAGGCCTTCTTCCTCATTTTATAATCTTTATCTATCTGTACCTGTGTGGAGGAACAAAAGGGTTCAGACAACTGACAAATAGATAACTTAGGGGCCCCAAAAAAATCAAGCATATGTTGTGGGATCCCTTCCGCCTTGCCTACCGGCATAGAGAACCAATTATTATCCTCTTGTGGGAGTGCTGGCAAACAGCTGGGCCTCCTGCCCCCCATGGTCCCGACTCCCCGCCACTAATATGAACTACGGATGTACCTGCGTCGACCCTAAAAGGTACTGATTTTAACTCTGGGGTCATTCCCTGCAAAAGTTTAATATAATTTAACCCATCTGATTTAGCCCAATCTGAAAATAATTTCCCGGATGACGCGGGAGGCAGGGCAGGGGATGGCATGTAGACAAAATAATCAGGATAATAAATGGTGGGGATAGCCTTAACAATGACGCCTAACACCTCACCTAGCTGGTTCTTGGCCCTCAATTTCTTAGCTTCACTCACCTCAATAACCTAATGTTCTAGCACAGGAGTCTCACCTGTAACCTTGGGCTGTGCAACCTCGGGGCAAATGGCTGTAAGAATAGACCAGGACGTATCAGGTCCGTATAAAAGGGGCATAGGGCCCTTCTTAAAAAGAAGTGAACGATCAAGGGGGGGTGGAATAAGATCTGAGAACAACTTCAGATTGGAAGGTAAAATTGCTGCGGCTCCCGAAGTGGTAGCCGCTGGAGTGACTGTGGGAGGAGGAAAATTAACATCAACTTGAGTCTGAACAGGTGCCTGGCCTTGAGGTTGCACCGCTGGGGCAACAGGTGCCGTTACTTTAACCTGTCGCTCGTCCTTCACTTGTCTCATAATGTCAAACCACTCCTGCAACTTCTCATTAGACACAAAAACCCCACTTTCCTGGTCTGAGTGGGACGCTGACTGAGACATATCTGAGCCCTGCTTTCCGGAATGCTGAGAAGCTGGCCGCTGGCCAGGCGGTAACTCCTCGGTGTCTACTCCTTGTTGGCGTATGATGAATCCCGGTGACCGGGCTGGGGGGGGGGGGGGGGGGGGGGGGGGCTGGTAAAGCCTCCAACCGAGACTCACCAGCCCAGGCAGCAGTATCACATCTTTCTGTTTGTGTGAAGGGAACGCCAGGCTGAGATATATCTCCCAGGTTTAGGTCTGGGATATCATAGTCCATGGGTTCCTGAAACGAGTCAAGCTGGTCAGAGGAGCACTCATCCTCCTGACGGCTGGACACAACACTACTGCCACGCTCCGATCCTAATACCGGAATAGCTTTGGATTCAGGCTGCACTCGGTGCGAGATCGTGAACCGGTGTGATTGGCCAGAGACAAAAATTGCTGTGTCTCTTGGGGCCTCCTGTTGCGATGAAGAAGAGGTATGTTCCGGCTTGGGTGGTGGTAGCTGAGCTGCCTTTTTCCAGGAGGAGGATCTTTTGGAGTGCTTCCTTCTGTCTTTCCTATCATCGCCCGATGAGAGTGCAGCGGAAAAATCAGAGCGGCGTCTCTTTGACTCTTGTTAAACTAGAGGAGAAGAGCACCTGGGAGCTGCTACGGGAGAGCGGGACCGATCTCGCCTAGAAGATGACGAAGGCACTTCCGGCGGATTCTTGGTGGTCCAGGGTCGCTTGGCAGGAGGGAGCATCGCGAGTATCTGCCGAAGCCGGCATAGTAACTGTTTGCTTTACATTAGAACTGCCGGAAACATAGGCGGAAGGCTCTGGTTTAACCCGTTGAGACCCAGCGTCGCACGTGTTGCGTCGGCAGTCTTTGATCACCAACTCCCAGCGACGCATCACGTGCGTCCGACATATAAAAAACACTTACGTGGCTCGTAAGGTAGGAAATGGCGGGAGAATAGGAGGGGGCGGTACCGTAGTGTGTGGGGGAGCCGGGCCAGTAGGTGTGAGCGGGCCGAGACAGCCGCGCGGCTGGTGGTGGTGGGCTTAGTGGGGATAGTTTACACCCCTAGTTTACCGCCACTTTGAACCTTCATTACTCCGGTCGTATGGGAGCTAGAGGCTTGAGATTTATGTGAGATACTCCTTAGGATGTATGCCGTACAATGCCATACTCAGTTTTTACCCTAGTGCTCCCGGGCGGGTGGTCATGCGGGGGAGACGAACTATTGAAACCCCCCCCCCCCCCCCCCCCCGCCCCCCAAATGACCGAAATGAGTTTTTTTTTATTTGTGTTCATTTCTCACCATTCTCTTCCATTTTGGCTCAACACATTTTTTTGAAGCTCCCCCCCCCAACCCCCCCCCAGCGGCCCCCCCCCCCCCCAAAAAAAATGTCAGAGGTGATTTTTTTTTTGTTTTTTTTTCATTTCTCATCCTTGTCTTCCATTTTAGCAAACAAAAAAAATAAGTGAAAATGGCTTGGGACTGGGGTGAACAAAATATTATAACTAGCCGGGGCTCAACGGGTTAAGAAAATCATCTAAAAAAGGGTCATCCAACTGCAAAGATTTATGAGCAACTGTCTTACAGTACGTTACAAATACTGACTTAATGTGGAGTAGAATTGTCTTACACTGTCCATCAGAATGAGTGAGATAACCATTACGTAGCACAGAACACTTGGGGCATGACTTGGATAACCACCGGTCACGAGACCTGTCCAAACAAAGCACACATTTAACGCACAAAAGATGACCAATGCCCGCTAAATTTTTGCACCCCAAGGCGGCGCAAAACGCAAAGTTACTCTTATCCATGTCTCCCTCCCGCCGGGGAGATGCAGATCCTCCTAGGTGTCCAGACTGCGAAACTGAGGGTGAGAAAATTTCAAGAATCAATGCTTATAAGGACACGCTAGGGTGGAAAAGCTAATATATTAAATATCTCCAACAATAAAGAGAAAAAAGACTTGAATAACACTATACAATCTTATTTCCCCTTACGTTATCTACATTCCCAACAAATGTAATTGAGTAGTGAGTAGCTTCCCATGTGCTACTGGTGTATACTGTATATCTTCTTACCTAAGTGACCAACACTGACCTAATCTCATCTTATGAAAGAACCTGATCCGGCGACCAACGCTACTTGAATCTATCGTCTTTAACTCGTGGCGGACCAACGGCCCGATATAAGCTACACAGATTACCGAGATGCTCAAGATAGGAATGGGTGAGTTCATTTCTCGGCTCAGCCGTTTGTTCCCGGCGGAAGTGACTCCCCACTGTTTAACCACTAGGATAACGTTCTGATAATACCAAGCAATGAACGTTTCTCTGTTACGTTTGTGAGGCGGAAATGTTTTAAGGGAGGCGGGTAGCCGGACTCTCCCAAAAGACATGTGTAGTAAAATGTCGGTCAATCGAAATTAAACTAACGCCGGTAAACAAAACAGACAAAATCCAACCTATCCAGTGCCAAACAAGGATAATCTAAATTTTAACATAGCTCTAGATGTTTCCGGAAGTTTCCCGGCGGGGAAACTGCTTGAAGCAACTAGAGGCAAGTTGACTAAGCCTCACTTTAACAAATCCCGCCGGAAGGACCATACCTCCCAGAACAGATAACCCAACGTGCACATATTATGGCATAGCTATACATTAATAAACACAATCAATAAATAACACTTCCTAGTCAAAGAATACAACCTACATGAGGCCACCTAGATGGGGGCAGGTGTCGATAGTATCAATATTAATGGAACAAATCTGCACTCCAGCGAAGACCAATCTCAACACATAGCGATCAAGAAGCGTAGGCTGAATAGCATCATGGCTCCGTGCTAGATCCCTCAGCTATGTGAGAAAATAAAAAACGCACTAGCCCTCGTGGTGTAAAGCATACTGTTGAACACCCAAAATGGACCAAACAACAGGCCCCAGTTCACTAAAAGAAGCCTTATGACTAACAAATGAACTAAAGATGAGCTAGGGTAATGAAACAAGCACGTGGGAGCCTCGCCTTATCACAACAAGGACTCCGTTTAACACACTCGCCTATACTAAGTACCCGGAAAACAGTCTC
This sequence comes from Paralithodes platypus, assembly GCA_032716605.1. NCBI lineage: Eukaryota > Metazoa > Arthropoda > Malacostraca > Decapoda > Lithodidae > Paralithodes > Paralithodes platypus. Next base: position 3,985,786 of record CM064578.1, on the reverse strand, counting down.
CTAGGGCCAGAGAAACGACGTACACAGCCTACTCCTAGTGTATAATCTACCCTGACCTCAGCACTTACCTTGTACATATGAGCAAAAGACTCACAATGTCCGAGGGCATGAGAAGAATGAAGGAGGGCTGTCACACCCACGAGGCACGTCCACCACGTCTGGCCCCAGGAGAAGTAAGAATGAGAGATCGCTTCGAGGACCGATGCGAAGCGTGCGGGAGACAGCAGACGCATGAGAAGCGTATTGCTAGATCAAGTTTATTTTTTATGTTTCTATTATTTTTTTCTAGTTTTTTCTAGTAGTGGTACCCACATCATATAGGAAGATTCCGTGAGTGTTTTTTTAGAGCGTTTCGCTCACGATGTGTGGCAATCGTATTTTGTTCTCTCCTGGGGGTGAAGTTTGAAAAGCAAGCTTGAGTTCAAAGATTGGCCATAAACAATGTTAAGGTGCATCGTCAATGAAGAAGGGGCCACTAATAAATATACATTTATACAAGATAAACACATAATATTGATGACAATACATATATGGGTCAAGTGTATAATGAGAGGAATAGTAAATTATATGTGGGTAGCTGAGATCATCTACTTAGGTACACACAGGTAGGCGTGGTTCGAAATACAAATAGGTCGCCAGGCGAGGTCAGCGGTCAAAGCTGACGCCTGAGAGGTTAAGGTCAAAAGTACTGCGGTCAGGTTAAAATAAATATTTCATTTAGTGCAACGTTGAATCAGTAACAAAATATATGAACTTAGCTTTACTCTTGTTGGTATGGTAATTACATTTTCAATTTAACTATAGCAGAATAATTGTGAATAATCTCCTACACGATACACAAAAAATATATTCAATCGTAAATTAGTTAAAATCACAGTCTATGAGGAACTCAGATTCACCAAACATGTGGTGAAAAATATAGCGGAATATTAGCTATAGAAGCAGTGAGTTTGAATGGATTAACAAACTACTGTAAATAAAATCATACACGGAGCGAAGTAGTGACAGATAATTAGCCGAAATGAGGGCCAATGCAAGAGTTTGAATTAATTAACAAACTGCTGGTAATAAAATAAAGTCGCAGAATAAAGTAGCGACTTTGAATAGCCAAAATGAAGGCTGATGCAGTAAGTTTGAATGAATTAACAAACTACTGGAAATAAAATAAATACGCAGAACTAAGTAACGATTTAGAATAACCCGAATACAGGTTGATAAAGTATAGATAACTTTTAAGACACAGAACGACGTAGTGTTTTATAAATAGCCAAAATATAAGGCTGATTAATGCAGGAATGTTCAATCTGAATTCCTAAACTTGGTGGTGAAATAATATCATTAATCGGGTAACGTAATTGATCGGATTATTCACAAGAACTAATATAGATTAAAAATCTTGAACATAGATTAATTAAATTTCAACGGCATGGGTTTTACTTTTAATGTTGGCGACTTTGTACTCTAAGTGATCTCTTATGAAAATTGGACGTAGCACCGTCCTGAGTTTGAGTTTATGTTTAAGGAAGGAAAATTTATCTCGTTACACACTTTACTTCGAACTTGAACACTCAAACAATAATAACACAACTGAATAAAATCTGTGAGCGTTCCCTAAGTATTACGTATAGTATCTAGTATGTAACATAAGTAAAAAATAGGTATAATGTTAACCTGGACGTAAATTAGTTAAATCACAAATAATATATAGATAATTCACTTGCACCGATAGAAGTTAGATTCTTGTACTACGTGAACAAGTGGGGCAAGGAGAGTCCAGAAAAGGCCTCTAAACAAAAGTTAAACTGAACACTCGCATATTTTATATTACCTTCACAATAATTCCCAAAACATAGTAACACAGAGACACTTAGGGTATGGGTGGTGAGGAGAAGTAATATTCATGAGAGGGGATCTGGTCGACGTAGGACTCGTAGTTCTTCCTCTGGTTGGACATCAAAGGGAACTGTCTCTCTCACACACAACTAGAGACGGTCACTTCTAGCTCTTCTAACACACCTCTGGGTCACCATCTCGTTGAACTTTTTATAGGGAGAATGGCTAGCCCTATTCGGAAGTAACTCCGACACAGTAATATACCCACTAACAGCTAATGATAGTGGAAGGTATTTCTTCTTGTTTGCCTATCGAACATATATTTCGGTCAGGCTATATTTGGATGATAATTTGAGTCTGGCACAAATCTTTAATTTCTAAACTACCCTCCTTCGGTTTCTATCCCTCCATCTGTGCCTTTGTCTCTAATTTCCGTTCCGGCCGTTCCATAGCCGCGGTTGTGGACGGCCATTGTTCACTTCCTCACCCTATAAACTCTGGTGTTCCTCAGGGCTCTGTCCTATCTCCTATTCTCTTTCTAATTTTTATAAATGATCTCCTTAACTGTACCTTAATTCCCATCCATTCATACGCAGACGACTCAACCTCACACTACTCCATTAGTTTTTCAGAACGGCAATCCCTTAACGACAAACGTAATGAAGCCATAGAACTCTTAAATTCTGATCTAAATACTATCTCCAATTGGGGCAGAGAAATCCTTGTTACCTTTAATGCTTCCAAAACCCAATTTCTCCATCTATCTACCCGTCAGGATCTCCCAGCAGACTATCCCTTATTCTTCAACAATACAAAAATCAACCCTTCATCTGCTCTCAATATTCTTGGTGTCTCTTTTTCTTCTGCTGTCATTTGGAAGGACCATATTACCAGTCTTGCTAAGGCAGCCTCCCAGAAGCTGGGTGTGCTCAACCGCCTTAGGGGGTTCTTTTCCCCTGCACAGCTTCTTGCTCTGTACAGGGGCATAGTGCGTTCTTGTATTGAGTATTGTTCACATGTGTGGGGAGGTTCCTCTCACACCGCTCTCCTAGACAAAGTTGAAAGGAAGGCCTTTCGTATCATTAACTCCCGTCCACTCACCAACTCTCTGCAATCTCTCTCTCTCCGCCGCAATGTTGCATCTCTCTCACTATTCTATCGCTACTATAATAATCAGTGTTCCTCAGAGCTTTCCCAGTGCATACCACCTCCTTTACGTAGGGCACGTGGTACCCGTCTTGCAACTCAATCCCACCCCTACTTTGTGCAACTCTCTAACCCAAGAGTGAAACATTACTCTCAAACTTTCTTCTACTCAACAGCTGAGCTCTGGAACTCTCTCCCAGAATCAATCTTTCCCTCTTCCTATGACTTAAATTGCTTCAAACTCCGTGTGTCCAGGCATTTTGGCTCCATCGTCCCTTGATTTTGGCCCTGTCACTCTTTCAACTATGGGGGAGGCACTCGCTATAGGCAATTCTGCCTTTTGCCTCCCTCAATCACATAGAAAAAAACAAAATAAAAAATGTAGAGGTGATTCGCTTGGTCCCATCTGTTAAAATATGACATTGGATGATCATGAGGTATTAGCGCAAATTCTTCCTCATTATAATTCAAGTCAGGTTCCTGGGGTGGGTACGCCTTTTTCACGTATCCTGGATCCTGTGATTGGTCCGGGAAGGACCCCTGTGATTGGCCCGGAAACAGGTCATGCTCGGTAAGTGGCCCTGCATTTCCTGTAGATCCCGGTAGGTGGCATTGACATCGGTGCGTTGTTTACTGGTCCCATGGAGAATGTGGATTATGTATGCCGGACTGCGCTATTTCTTTCTCGGTTCGGATATGTGCCCTTCGCTTTGTTCTTTTCTTTTCCTTGATGTTTGTTATCCTGGCTGTGGTTGGTTGAGTCTCTTCTTGGTTTATGAGTGTATCAGAGGGGGTTGCTAATTTGGTTGCTTGCAACCCCGTCATATCACTCCCCCTTAACCATACACCACCACTACCACCATCCATCCCCCCCTTACCCATACACCACCACTACCACCATCCCTCCCCCTTACCCATACACCACTACTACCACCATCCCTCCCCCCTTACCCATACACCACCACTACCACCATCCATCCCCCCCTTACCCATACACCACCACTACCACCATCCTCCCCCTTACCCATACACCACCACTACCACCATCCCCCCCCCCTACCCCTACACCACTACTACCACCATCCCTCCCCCTTACCCATACACCACCACTACCACCATCCTCCCCCTTACCCATACACCACCACTACCACCATCCCTCCCCCCTTACCCATACACCACCACTACCACTATCCTCCCCCCTTACCCATACACCACCACTCCCCCCCCCTTACCCATACACCACCACTCCCCCCCCCCCCCTTACCCATACACCACCACTACCACCATCCCTCCATCTTCTGGTGATAGTGGCAGCCTCAACCCCACCACCGGCAGAAATAGTATCACCCAAGTAGCAAAACTTGTCCACCATCTCCAGTGCCTCGTTGCCAAAATTGACACTCTCGAGCCGGTCATTGAATACAAGCTCGCCTTTCCATACTATATAGGCATACAAATTTCTCAATTTTGGATTTCTTCCTTGGTAGAGGTCCCTTTATTTTAGTGCAGCACTTCTTCCTGTGATGTATCCAGCTGCGGCAGACGCTACACTGTATTGAGTTCGTGCCCACCCCATTTCTGCATACTGCGCATGCAGAAGAACATAAGAACATAAGAAAATGGGAGTCTGCAAAAAGCCGATCGGCCCAGACAAGGCCGATCACACCCAACCCCAATTACTAGGCCCAACTCACTAATACCTTGAGTACCGACCCCACCAAAACGGTCAGAGATTAACACAAAATTACGGGGGTCTGCTGAGCGCCGATTGGCCCACACCTGGTAGATCCCCCTCACAATGCACTTTGTTCTACATTTCCTAGCCCTAATCCACTGTGTAAAACCTTTTTTTTTTTTTTATATTAACTCTTAACACCTTACGAGCGGCCTATGCGGTTTATTTATGTGTACCGCCCAGCGGGGTGTTTTTAGCCAAAATAGGGCTGTTTACGTGATCATTTTCATGCCTAAATAAGACCCAGAACGTAAAACAAGTATCTATCCCTGAAAGGGCATAAACAGAGCTTTCGAATGACACCATAACGATCCTTGTATGATGGATAGTTTTCTTGCAATAACCGTGCAACGCGAGTGCAAAAAGCAGGTAATTCGGTACTTTCGGTACATAATTGAGTATGTAGCGAGTGAGAGAGGGAGGAGGGAGCTGAGATTTGTGTCAGTAGGTTCGCCGCGGTGGTCTGGAGCAGTCATACGCTCGCTAGTCTCCTGCCACCACTTGTCTCTCTCTCTCAGCCACATTACGTGCTGAAATTGCCACTCGAGTTATGTCGAGCGCCGCCACATAGTCCAGCTTTATTTAACTCGACTTAAGTGGTGGGCCGCTTTTTAAGGGTTAACCCCATACTTGCCTGACGACTTTGCACCCTCATACATACTCTTTACTGCTTTGAACAACTGGCCATCTACTCCATATATTCTCAGTACTTTCCAAATACCTTCTCTATCAACTCTGTCATAGGCCTTCTCCAAGTCCATAAAGGCAGCATACAACTTTTGTCGCTTCTCCAGATATTTCCCCACAACACATTTTCGGGCAAAAATCTGATCTACACATTCAATTCCCTTCCGAAGATGAATACAGTATGTTAACCGTTTCCCCAGCAAACTGACTGAAGATGCCCAAATAAATTGCATGTCCTCTTCAGATTTGTCTAAAATATGTAAAATTACACCAAGTATCAACTACATTAGCACAAAAATCAATTGAGCACACTAACAGGATGAAACAATGCAAGGAATAGCCCAAAAGATGAATACATTAACCCTTTCCCCAGCAATACTGGCAACAATGTTTTTTTTTAAATCGCGATTCGCACTTCCTTCAGGTGAATACACTGTAAACTTGCAGAAATTTGGCACTATATGCGTCAAATTATCATAAACAATTACATAAAATATTCAATCCATGCAAGAAACATTCACAATTCTAGGAATATTCCAGTCTCATAAAAAAATGGCAAATAATTGCCGAAAAGCGTAGCACGTCCACATGTTCTCGCTACTAAGGCATAATTTTTTCTTCTACACATACACAATAAGTTACTCACATACTTCGTATTTCCTTTTCTAGTTTGTATTGGTAAATATATTGTGTAAATTGAGTGGAAGTATACTGGATTACCTCAAAATTGGCAAAAAATAGCAAATGTCAATGTTTTCTCGCTACTGAAACATAATATTTTATATACACATAAACAATAAGTTAGTCACAGACTTCGTATTTCCGTTTCTAGTTCGTAATAGTATATTATAGGTTTGACTCCTGTAAGGAGATAAAGAAAACCTAATATTTAGTAGTGGCCCCATAATCATTGACGAACATGCCTATTACATAAGGCATCCTCTTCAAACACTAATCCGCCGTAGTTTGAATCTACCGCGCAGAGCATTTAAAAACTGAGGAGCCTTCATCATGAGCGCACGCGACCTCACTCATGGCTTCAGTCATTATGAATTGGGTTCTCACTACGAAAAAACTTCGTAAAAAATAAAAACAAAAAGAAAATAAGAATAACTATCTAATAAGCTTTCCATCATATCGTGGATGTACTTGTGTGGATCTTTGACCAGACGCTGATTCAGGCGTCATTCTTCCTTCACTGACATATCAAGTAAACCAAAATCCTTAATACATCAACGAATGGGAAGGGGATGGTCGGGAGGGCCCCAGTCGTCAATGATTACGGGGCCACTACTAAATATTAGGTTTTCTTTATCTCCTTACAGGAGTCAAACCTATAATTTATTAGTGGCCCCTCCATCATTGACGAACATGCCTGATTTCTAAGACTGGAGGGGGACATTCGTAATCATATCATAACTCTAGAAAAGCAGATAATAAAAGCAACCACATAGTATTCTTACTTTGAAAATATATTTAATACGGCGCAGCCCATATATACAAGAAAGGGGTTCAGGCAGGTGCGTGCTTCAAAGAAGCCTGCTTGACAAAAAAGGGTAACTCTGAAGATTCTGTGAACAGATCTGTAGTTACAAAGGCACCCCACTCAACGAGTGGTGACAAAAATAACAAGTTATAAGTTTACATGTGCACATAATAAACCCCAAAATAATCGTGGAGATAATTGCAAAAGATCTTCACTGTTTAATATTAAATTGCTTTCGCAGCTAAAACTACTATAACAACCCCGTTGTTTTGTACTTAACATTGTACTAGCACAATTTCTCGCAGAGAAATTTTCATATCACATTAACCATAAATTGTATCACAGCTCTCACACTCCGGCGGGGTCTAGGGTGTCCTATGTTAACTGACTGCACCCCCCCCCCCCCCTTTTCTTGAAAGTAAACAAAAGTGACTGAAGGGCCACCTAGACCCTCTGCCTTAAAGCTATACATGGTAAGGAAGGTTTATCTAGAGCAACTGACAAGTATCTAGTCAAAAACGTATGATTAGACGCCCACAACTGTGTGGACGAAATATCTTCTACTGAAAAATTCTTCAGGAAACGTAAAGAGGCTGCCCATTTGCGTAAATCGTGGGCCCGACCCACAACGCCGGGATTACTCTCTTTAATGACTTCGACCAGAAGAGAAGCTAATCTCCGTTTCAGTAAGCGTTTACCCGTACTCGCTACCCATAAAGCACCTTGGGGGTTTAGAGGAGCTACTCTCAAATATTTGGTTAGAGCTTGCACTGGACATAGATTATGATGCACCTTTCCCCTTTTTAACGCCGGCACCGTGAACTCAGAAAACATGTGTGCACTGTGCTCATTCTTGGCTACAAATCCCGGGGAAGGTGCAATGTGAATACATTCATTAAGTCTACCAAACCTAAGGCAATTAGGTGTGTTGCTCATCGCCGCCAGCTCAGACACTCTGTTCCCGGTGGCCAAAGCCAAAAGGAATACAGCCTTTTTTAAGAGTAATGCAAAATCTGCAGTATTTTGGTACAGACGAGAGTGAAGTAAAGACAAAGCTTTGTCCAGAGACCAAGTAGGCATGAGCTGACGGGGAGGTGGGCGGAGTTTAAAACAAGCTCTCATAAAACCTGTTTCCTCTGCCACCGGTATGGAGAGACCTGTAAGGTCTAAAAAGGGCACTCTAATTGCAGTTAAGTGATTTTTTAACGTTACCACAGATAAATGTTTCTGCTCAAACAGATAATTTAAATAATTAAAAACTAAAGCTACTGATGGCACAGTCTGTTCTGTTCTAATGATCCAAGAAGTAAAGGCTTGCCAATGTGAGTAATACTGTCGTTTCGTAGACTGAGTATATTGATTTAATAATTTATTGGTCACATCTCTACCGTATGGTGCTAGCCACTTGGCCTCCTGAATGTCCATAATGCAAAAGTCAGCGAGGTCGCTAGGTTGCCAATCGTGTCTAAGTGGAAATACCCGACCGGGAGCGACACCGGGTGCGGGCACCACGTCTTTAATTGCTGGTACCACAACTGCGCCGGCCACAGGGGCGCGACTAGTGAGACTAAGCCTCGATAATCTCGTAGTTTGTTCACTACGTGGCACATTAGTGACGCATCTGGCGGCGGAAACAGATAGATGGAGCTCCATCTGTTCCAGTCTGTCACTAGGGCGTCTGGCCCCCCTGCCGGCGTTTTCGTCCGGCGGGTGAGGTATAGAGGGAGTTTGTGAGTCTCCTCGGACATAAACAGATCCACTTGTGGATGGGAGAGCTCTGCAATCATTAGGTTCAAAATGGGTGCTTGAGCTCCCATTCTACTGTCGTGCTCTGTCTCCGGGACAGAGCGTCTGCCCAGACGTTTGCTACGCCTGGGAGATAAGATGCGTGAAGATAAATGTCTAGTCTGTTGGCTAGAGTAAAAATCTCTTCCGACACGTTTAGCAACCTCCTTGACCTCGTTGACCCCTGTTTCTGAATACAGTGAACTGCGTTCAGATTGTCCATTCTGAAGGCCACCGACTTGCCCCGTAAAGCAGGGCCGTGAGCCTGAAGGAAATACAAGGGGACTAGTAATTCTTTGACATTGATGTGGGAGATTTCTAAGTGGGACCAAAGCCCCTGACCCTGGTGCCCCTGATTTGACTGAAATCCCCAACCTATTGTGCCTGACGCATCCGTGTCTACCCATACCGTTGGCGGAGGAGAGGTCCATGACATTATTGAGTGCAACGTTTCCCTCTTCGCCCAGACCGCTAGTAAGGTGTGGATTAATTTCGGGATGGGCCATAATTTTCCCGCCGGTAAGAGTGGGAAATATTTGTTGCCTTCCAATATTAAACGTTTTACTTTCAACCGGCCCAACATAACAGTTAGCTGAATCCAGTTGAGAGAGCCGACCAGAGACTCCCAGACCCACCGCGTCGTAGTCAGACTGTGAAGAAACATGAACAGTTTCCTGCGAAACCTGTTGCGATTGTCCACACTCTGACTCAGAGTGAGAGCAGCCGTGTCCCAGACCAGCCCTATCCACTGAATTACTCGTGAGGGAACAAGGTTTGACTTTACCAGATTTACCTTGAACCCTAGAGTTTTGACATGATTTAAAATGATGTTGACATGTTTGATGCATAATTGTTGTGTCTCTGCCACCACCAGCCAGTCGTCTAGGTACCACAAAACTCTGATTCCTTGTTTTAACAACGGCATCAGGGCTTGCCGGACTAATTTCGTGAATAATCGAGGTGCCAGGCTCAAACCGAATGGCATCCGTTGAAAAACTAAATTTTGGTGCCTGATCCGTAAGGCCAAAAACCTTTGAAATCTGTTGTTGACCGATACGTGCCAATAGGCGTCTGTCAGGTCTAGGGAACACATCCAACCTCCCGGCGGAAGTGTTAGCCTGATTTGGTGTACTGTTAACATTCGGAATGACTCGTTGTGAATGTGCAGGTTCAGATAAGACAGGTCTACGACCGGTCTCATCTGAACACTGTCCCTTTTGGGAACCAAAAATAGCTTGGACGTGAATACAGGGTAATTTGGGGGGACCGGGATGATGACATTCTTGGCAATCATTTCCTGGACCAGTGACTCCACCTATAAAGAAACAAAATTCGCCGTTGTCGGCTGACGTAAGCGAGGTCGCCGGAGCCACTGCCAAGTGATGCCTTTGCGTGCCACCATCCGTGCCCAAGTGTTTAACGGCCATGCTTGGTGACACGTTCGGAACGACCCAGTTAGCAGACAAGGGTTCGCCGGCTGTACTACCCTCGGATCCGCCGGCCTTAAGATTGGCACCGGGAGTGAGAGAGACTTTAGTTTTTTGATGGTGGGGTTGGTGGTGCTGGACGCTTCGCCGGCTGGCTGGTGTTGGCCGAAGACGGGCCCTGACCTGGCTTATTATGGCCGCGTCCTCTCTGACCTGAAAACCTACTCTGTCTATGCCTGTACTGACCTTGAGGGGAGGGGGAGGACTTAGGTGGAAGAAAGGGCTTAGATCCCCCCGGCTGAGCTTTAGCGGCTGGCCTGGGTTTGGGGAAGTTAAAGGCAGGTTTCTTAGAAGGGGTGGGACTGTGTTTAAAGGCCTGCGCCATATTAAACACCGTTCGCCACACGTCAGGGGACATTAAAGAGGGAGTAAGCACTGGTGACATGACCACCTGATTCGCAATGCGATCAGGCAGTTTGCGGACTAAAGACATTCTGAGGTCTTGTCTCGCTCGTACCGCCTCAAGCAAGGCGGTGCGGATGTCACCCAGAGATTGGATTGACGACTGAAGAAGCAGTCGCCGGGACAATTCAACCGATCGTCTGGCATCCGCGTCTGCGATTGCCTGAGTGGACCGGAGCAAAGACTTTGCTACCTGTTGAGACACTATGTATTGAGAGAACAGGCGAAAAGCTTTCCCCCTTAGCCTAAATTCTCGGTCTAGGTGAGTGGGGGTAGGGGTAGTGAAAGGGTCTTTTAGCTCACAAAGATTAATTTTAGGGGCAGCTAAGAAAGCAAACAAAGCTGAAGGGACTCCGCCGGCCGAACACACTGGCATGGAGAACCACGAATGAGTATCTTGAGGGATCTGGTGGGAAGTTTTGGAAGTAAATGTGGTCGCAAAGTTTTGAGCCTCTGTCTCCCATTCCACCCAAGGTACTGGACCCAACTGCCCCACCTTCAAGACTGGATTAGCTGCTTCGTCTATGACGGTTTGTAAATCAAGTTCTGGAGTGAGAGCTGACAGAGTCTTAATGTCATTAAACCCATCCAGCTTAGACCAGTCTGAAAACAATTTTGAAGCTGAGGCAGGGGGTAAAGCTGGCTTAGTAGCATACACAAAATAGTCTTGGTGATAATAACTAGGTATAGCCTTTATATTAACGTCTAGTACATTTCCCAAAGTATCCAATTTCTTTGATTTATTGCCCTGGATGACCCACTCACGCGGTACTGGGAGTTCCCCTGACAAGGTAGGTTGGGCGAGCTCTGGTTTAGTGGGGATCAAAAGGACCCATGACTAGTCTGGTCCGTAAAGCAAGGGCATAGCTACCTTTCTGAGAGGCGCCTTGTCTAGAGGGGGTGGATTGACATCCGTTATAACCCTTACATTCGAAGTGGTCAATGCCGCCGTAGCAGGCCTAGTAACCACTGATGGTGACAGAGTGGGAGGGTGAGGGATCTGAGTTAAAGCAATAGAAGTCATCAGAGGCCGTACCGTAGAACTTGTCGTGGGAGCTCCCAAGTCCACTGTGGGAGTTTCCTGTTGTTGGCCAAAAAATGTAGATAAAGCATGACTAAGTAGCCCATCAATTTCCTGTGCAGTGACAAATTGACTTGATGATGTACTCACCGGTGAATCATTAATATCCTGCGCGGCGTCTAAGCCTGAACCTGACTCTTGCCCTTCCATATCCGAAATTATTGAAACCTCGTCTTTCTCATCCTGTTCCTCCTGAGAAGATCCCGCCGAAGCTGGGGTACCTTGTTGCCAAGATAAGTCAGGAATAGAGGATGGGATCGCCGCGTCCCTGTGGACGTCAGCTACTGTGTGACTAGTTTGAGCCGGAAGTGGGTGGTCAGACCCCGGCCGAGAAAATCGCCAAACACCGAGGCCTTGGCCTACACTCTCTTGGGAGTCTGAAACACTCTCAATCACTGATCCCCCTGAACTCTCCAATTCCAGGGTTAAAATGTTAATGGGTAAATCATCTTTAGGTACAGGCACCGTACTGGACCCTTGAGACCTAACACAAACTCTGTCTGGGGTAGAGGTATGATGAGAAGCACTAGAAACTGGCGAATGTAGGGAGGCCTTTCTATTATGGGAATCCTTTTTGGAAGATTTATGGCTGCGGTGTGACCGTGAACTACTCTTCGATTTGGAGGATTTGTCGCCGTGACCACTGGTGAAACTTTCCGTCTTACTCTTCTTACTCGATGGTGAAGAGGCAAGACTAGGTGGCTGGTGTCTGAGAGGTGACCTAGACTGAGATCTCTCCCGAGACGAGGAGGCGGTCGCCGGGGGTGTAGGCTCTCTTGGACGTTTCGGAGTAGCAGCAGAAGACACAGAACCCTGACCAGTCTCCGCCGGCTTATGACTAGTTACTCGAGAGGAACGTTTAGGGGGAGGGTGTTCGAAAAGCAGCCTATCCCAAAGAGGGACGTTGTCACATTGAAGTGACTTATGAGCTACAATCGTAGTATATGCTGACATCTGTTGCCTAACCTCTCGTAATGCGACCGCTGCGGTCTTATCATTGTCGCGGAGGACCTTGACACTTAATTGGGAGCAAAAGGAACAGTTGCGCATCACCCACAGACCCCTTGAACGGTCTAGACATTTAACACACTTGATGCAAAGAGTGTGCGCAAAAATAGGGATACCGGCACAGGTAGGGGTAGTGCATAAAGCAAAGACTGGGGCCAAGGTAGCCATGACAGAGACTGGTGGGGAAAACTAATGCCGGGTCTGTATTGGTCCGCCGGAGCCCAGCTCTGGAAAAAAAGAAAATTTCCAGGAATTAATGCTCATAAGGTTAACCCAACATGTTCGCACACAAGTGTTAATAACCCACCGGGTAATGAGATGTAATGACACAACGATCACAGCTCGCTACGCGGCGGGGTTCAGAATATCTAAACATATCTTTTTAAGAAAGTGAAGAATACCCTCTGACATAATATAAAGGACCAGCATGGCGTTTATAGTCTTTCTGGTGGTGACTGTTTCAAGATTCAATTTTGGAAAACAACCCCCCACAAAGACGCCGGCCCTTGAATTATTTAGCAGAATAACACAGGGCAGGCTGATACGAGATCTGATTTCTAACGAATTGTCACAAAAGATCGCCGTAAGTTTGAAGGCGGCGATACATAAACGTATCTCTCAATTAAGTGGTTAATCGAAATTGAATTGTAAATTCCTTATTTCCTCATCCCAGGAGCACCCGTGTAAAAACGATGTTAACCCTAATTGAACCTTCGATCGCCGTAAGTGTAAAGGCGGCGATACATATAGTATCACTAAAATGGATCGGTTAACTAACTGAAAGACTTAGTTGTTCATCCCACCCTACCAAGGTGCACCCGCCGGGTGAGATGTCAAAACGTTAACCCCATAAGTTCCTGTCCCCACTTCTTTGTAAAAGATCGCCGGGGAGGAAAGCCCTTAACAACAGCTAGGTTTTTCCTGTGGTTTGTAAAACCGGGTAGAAAAACTTCATAACATATGTCCGCATGAACAATGTTAGATGGGTACAGCCACTCCGCCGGGAATCAAAGGGAGCCTGAAAACAGGCACCAACACAGAGACGCAGTCCTGGAGAGCCACAGACACCTCAACGCCGGGGACATAAGCCTGTGTTGAAACCACGCGTGGCCCAACACGGCTCTCGGCCGGGTTTTTTCATGGTGAAACCGAGAAAAAACCCGCCGGAAGGTAACCCACCCCGTTCAGAAACCATCTGAACGCACATAGGACTCGAAGGAAAGCCAAGCACGACTAGCCTAGGGTCCACACAATAATCCGTGGAATTAGCCAATACACAACTAAACCAGGAAACAAACATAGTCCGCGGAATTAGCCAATACACAACTAAACCCGGATACACATGACACAGTAGGACATATTTATAAAATAAACAATAACACTTGTACATGTGGCAAAGCTACGAGCGGCTGGCTAGGCCTAAGTAGACGGCATAAGAAATGTTGAAATATAAACAAAAACACTGGAAATATAACAACAGGAACCACCGCCAACACAACACTGTAGCAAATACTTCCGGCAAAGGGAAGACTGACTCGGGACCCAGAAAAAACTTCACTAAGTGAAGAAAAATACGCTGGGAACGTCAGTAAGCAACGCTTACCTCATCAGAAAGATAAAAGGCAGCATAATTAACGCGTAATGAAAGCCGCCTGCATCACAAGCTAACTCAACTGTGAAAAGATCACAAGTCCACAACAGGACCACGAGGGTACATCCGAAATAGATGCCCCAAACACACGACCCAAAATACACTGCACTGCGGGCAACCAGCCCAGGACACTCCTGCTATGCATATCCTAACCTTACTCGATACATCCCGGAGTAAACAAATGAGAAAAAACTCACTAGGGACGCAGCAAATGCGGAACCAGCGGAGCGTGGGGAGACACGTCCGGGCAGGCTGAGCGCAGAGCAGAGAAGGAAGAATGACGCCTGAATCAGCGTCTGGTCAAAGATCCACACAAGTACATCCACGATATGATGGAAAGCTTATTGGATAGTTATTCTTATTTTCTTTTTGTTTTTATTTTTTACAAAGTTTTTTCGTAGTGAGAACCCAATTCATAATGACTGAAGCCATGAGTGAGGTCGCGTGCGCTCATGATGAAGGCTCCTCAGTTTTTAAATGCTCTGCGCGGTAGATTCAAACTACGGCGGATTAGTGTTTGAAGAGGATGCCTTATGTAATAGGCATGTTCGTCAATGATGGAGGGGCCACTAATAAATATAATGTGTAGATTGAGTAGAAATATACTGGATTAGCTCCCTCGTGGTGCGTTCCCAGTTATCCCTCTATATCACACACACCCCAGGCTCAATCAAAGGGCTCCATTGTATATGGAGAAATAGGTAAAAAACATAATTACCATCACATGGGCATACACAATCACCGGGTAGCAATATATCTTCACAACAGGGCTCGAGTAGTGAAAATGGCTGGGAAACGATTTAAAGGGCACTCACCCGTGTTCACAACCTGGTGGAAAAAGGGAGACTGAGGACTATTTACAGAATCCTCTTGTCGGTCAGCCCACCGCACCTTCCTACAGTGTTGCCACATATGCCCAGTCACGCACGAATGGTTACCCTATCACCAGGCGAAATCTTAGGACGATCTGGCAACAACATAGTATACCCGTGATTATTTTCGCCTGCGTATTTCAAGCGCACCTGAGTTATCAAGCGATTGCATTTTAAAGCTTTTTTGCCTGGGGCAATTACCACACCATCGCGTCATAAGGAGTTCGAGGGGGCTAAATTGCTAGATACATAGAGGAAGAGGAATGCCTAGGAAAGCTGAAATAAAATATGAAAAATACTTTGAATATGAAGTTGCGTATAATAATTTGATTCTTCTTTAGTTTCTCCATGGCTAACCAAAAAGGTCACATTCCTAAAAAGCCCCAACCAAAAAGGCCAAGCTTCTGAACAGAAAACAAATAAAAAAGGACACACTTCATAACCCTTATGGTCACACTCGTAAAAAGCCACAATCAAAACAACCACACTCCTTAACCCAATTCCCACAGGGCCCCTCGTATGACAGAGACAATTTTCCGACTACAGTAGAACCCCTCCCATCCGGTGCTCTCAGATCCGGAAACCCAAGAGATGCAGACAGGCATTTCATTCCAGACTCATGTTTCATCCAACCAGACTTGTCTGGATGGCTTGGGAAAAATATAAGTCAATCCGGAAACTAACGAGACGAATAAAAGTTTCCACACATTTTATTTAGATTCAGTTTTAGATATCCAGACTTCGGATTTGTCTGGATGGCTGAAACCAAAGTTTTGTTGTTTAACACTCAAAGAGCGGATGGTAAGGTATTTTACACCGTGCCGCCCAGCGGGCATAATCCCGAAATATTTGCTCACTTTCACTCGCCCTAGCGCCGTTACTATGGCTCCAATGGGAACGAAACGGTCATTTTTGGAAAGAGCAACTCTTCATCTCCCCATATAAGTCTATTCTGGATGTTATGAGCAAGTGTGGAGGGTGGGAAGAGGTGAGGAAGAGGAGGTACTTTTTGGTCTATTTCCCGGGCGCGTTCGGATGCGTTCGCTTTGCCCTGACTTCGGCCTCCCGCGCGTCTACTATTCCTTCGGTAATCGGTCGTATTTTTCTCTTATTTCTCCTTATTTCTGTATTCTCTGTATTCTCTCTCTCTCTCTCTCTTTCTCTCTCTCTCACTCCTCCTGTCTGTCTGTCTCTCTCTCTCTCTCTCTGGCTCGCTCGCTTTCCGTCTCTCGCGCGCTCTGTCTCTCTCTCTCTCCCTTCCTCTCTTCCTCATCCGTATATGTAATTCTCATTATTATTTTCTCTAATCTCTCTCACTCCCCCTGTCTGTCTGTCTCTCTCTCTCTCTCTGGCTCGCTCGCTTTCCCTCTCTCGCGCACTCTGTCTCTCTCTCTCTCTCCCTTGCTCTCTTCCTCATCTGTATATGTAATTCTCATTATTATTTTCTCTAACTAATCCCTCTATTTCATTTATTTGCTTGTAATATTTCTGTATTATTATATCTTTTTCACTCTCTTTCTTCAGTTCAGTTTCTGTATTCTCTCTCTTTCTCTCTCTCTCTCTTCCTCATCCGTATATGTAATTCTCATTATTATTTTCTCTAATCCCTCTTTCTTTATTTGCTTGTAGTATTTCTGTATTGTTATATCTTTTTCACTCTTTCTTCAGTTCAGTTTCTGCATTCTCTCTTTCTCTCTCTCTCTCTCTCTCTGTTTCGCTTGCTTTGCAGGATTTTTTTGTTTGTTTTATATACAGTATAATATTATTTCAACACATTTCCAAATCACCGTAATTACCATAAGAAATATACCGAACGCCTGAAATAATACGCAAATAAAATGCTTGCAATCAAACTCTCAAGCAATTTCAAGGTCACATGCAATTATAAATGTATAGGTAGACCCAGAGAGGAAGAGAGAGAGAGAGAGAGAGAGAGAGTGTTGTGATAATATAACTATTTTACATATGTATCATATATATAATAAAATAATATATATGGTACATAATTATGTTCCCCACAATCATATAATGCCAAGCACAAATATTCAATCTTTAGTTGTTTGTATTACCGTAAGAAATATACCGAACGCCTGAAATAATACGCAATAAAATGCTTGCAATCAAACTCACAATCAATTTCAAGGTCACATGCAATGTACCGTACACCCTGGTTACCGTAAGAAATGTACTGAACGCCTGAAATAATACGCAAATAAAATGCTTGCAATCAAACTCTCAATCAATTTCAAGGTCACATGCAATTATAATAAGGTACATTGTAGACCACAATCTTCGCCAAGCTTCGTTGTTGCTTGTATTATCGTGAGAAATGTACCGTACACCCTGGTTAGCGTGAGAAATGTACCGAACGCCTGAAATAATACGCCATAAAATGCTTGCAATCAAATTTTCAAGCAATTACAAGGTCACATGCAATTATAAAAAGGTATATTGTAGACCACAATCTTCGCCAAGCTTCGTTGTTGCTTGTATTATCGTGAAAAATGTACCGTACACCGTGGTTATCGTGAGAAATGTACCGAACGCCTGAAAATAATACGCTATAAAATGCTTGCAATCAAACTTTCAAGCAATTACAAGGTCACATGCAATTATAAAAAGGTATATTGTAGACCACAATCTTCGCCAAGCTTTGTTGTTGCTTGTATTATCGTGACAAATGTACCGTCCACCCTGGTTATCGTGAGAAATTTACCGAACGCCTGAAATAATATGCTATAAAATGCTTGCAATCAAACTTTCAAGCAATTATAAAATGTAAATTGTACTTACCAACACCCACACCAGTATGTTGTTCGTCAGGAACGTCTCCATTTTGCTCAACATCCTGTGCAACATCAACCACAACATTTGCGACACGCAAATTATGCTTGGGGTGAAAGCCTATGATCGGCATATTTCGTCTTCCGAGTCATCCACACTATCAACTCTCACCCAGACCTTCCATGGTGTCATTAAACAGCCTATTAGAAAGTTCTGAAGAGTTCATCATGATATCTAGGTCCTGGGCGGTGAGCGGGGCGTGATGAGTAGGGTGGCGCGACGCACTAGGGGTGGCGGCCACCGAATCGGACACGGGCAAATCTTGACCTTCCATTACGGCTGCTTGAGGGTTACTGAGTCATGGTCACGCAGTGGGGATGTGTGGGTGGGACCTTGTAGTACACCGCCTGACCACCAGGTTTCGCATTCCACCTAAATTAGGGCGGGAATACGCCCACAGACTTAAGTCGGGCCCCGCCATATAGTCCAATTTATAGTCCAATCGGGCCCCACTAAATAAGGGTTAAGTTAGATATCTGGACTCATGTTTCGGCCACCCGGATTTGTCTGGATGGCTGAATAAATGTCCGGACTTTTGGCACACCTGGACTTTTGGCAGATCCAGTCTCCAGACATGGTTCTCCCCAATTAGTCTGGATGGGCGAGGTTTTACTGTATTTTGTAGCCTGTGAGCCAGGCCAGCTGCTACAAGCAACGTGGGCGGGCGTCAACCGGAGCCTACAGGCCCCGCCACGACACTGAGGTTTGTGAGAGAGAGAGCTCACATATGTGCAGCATCACACATAGCGAAAACAGAAAACATTTGGTAATTTTTAGCAATGTTGCCCATCGTTTTTGGTTATTTTTAGCAACTTTGCCTTTCATTTGCAAGATCGTTGCAAGAAAACCAGACGTCATACAGGAATGATTTAGGTGACATTTGAAAGCTATTACTGTACTTTTACGAATATAAAATTGTATTACGCTCTGGCTTTTGCTTATGCATGAAAATTAGCAGGGAATTAAGGTAATTTCGGGAAATTAGGGTTAATAGCTTTAACCAAAATGGCCACACTCCTTAATGGCCTAAGTGGCAACAGCCAAAATGGCTACACTATATTCCTTCTGTACTTTCTCCATGCCCGATAAGATACATAATATTTTGATATATGTGACACAGCCCTTGTATCCAGTTCAATACCCTGCGTGCAACCTTGCTCTAACCCCGGACAACGTTGCTTGCAACTTTAATTATTATTATTATCATTATTGTTGTGGTTGTTGTGAAAGAAAAAATACAAATTTGAGATAGTTTGTGATGGATTTGAATCAACAGTGAAAATACAGTGTAAACACTGAATAACCTGGCAACAAAGAGAGGTTTGCCAGCCTTGAAACCCTCTCAGACAGAGATAATACCTCACCCAGGTGGGTTGGTGGGGGGCTGGGCGACCAGGAGCCATTGCTTGATGGATGGTTTTATTACACTTCTCATTTCTCCTTCAAAGAACAGGTAATTCATGTTGGTACTTAGAGGGGTTACATAACATGTAGAATGGTAACATTGTGGATGGGCAAATGAAGGTGGGATAAAATCTGAACTTTGAATGCCCGTAACTCAAAACATTATTTTTCTAGGCATAATATTCAATATCTTGCTTGTTATTTTATCAGTCATTATATAAATTTGCATATAACATAAGTAAACCTTCATAAAACACTTATAGGAGCCATATTTGTCCATGTCTATAATCTAAACCGAAGGAAAAAAACACGTATATTTTCAATGCATACAATGAAAAACAAAAGTTGTGAATCTGTAATGAAATTTAAATTATGGCTCTTGTATATTTTAGAACTATCTGTAAACTATACACAGTTCAAATTTGAACACAAATGAATATATGGTTGTAAACTTATTAGCAACTGAAAAAGGGTGAACATTTAAGTAAAATGGGGGTTCGCTCCCCTCCCCACCCCAGCAGCCCCCACGAGGTGGTGGGTGGAAGATTGATGTGCTCTAATGGTAAACCGTCCTACCAACAATTAATGACAGGAACATGAAAGCCCTCCAACAAATCTGAATTTATACCTACTGCTCCCCTTAAGGTTCTCACCATCAACACTATCAACATGGCTCAGTCACTACAAGAAGTTAAGGAGGTACCGGAAGCTCAGTCACTACAGGACGTTAAGGAGGTACCTGAAGCTCAGTCACTACAGGAAGTTAAGGAGATACCGGAAGCTCAGGCACTACAGAAAGTTAATGAGGTAAGTTGGACAATACTGGTACAACTGATACATCATACAAACAACTCTAAAATAATACATTCTTATTATATTATACAGTATAGTGTAATACCTTGTACCCGCAAAAATCCCTTAACCACAAAACTACCCGACTTGACGTCTGGGTAGCTTTTACTTTTTTTTGCTCCTATTCTAATAAACAGGAATAAATGGAGAATGCTTGTGAATAGATGAGCGATAACGTGGTCATTTGGGAGGAGTCGGGCGCCAGTTGGATTAGATAATAGTCCGTCAGGCGCCTGGCCCGGGGAGCCGGTATATATGAAGGGTGTGCGTGGAAGTATGGTGGGTGGGCTTGTGGTTTCGGCTCGCATGTCTGCCTGCTGAGACCTGAACCTCTCCAGGTGGTCGGGGGCCGGGGGAGTGCTGGAGTGACCTTGGGGATCCCTGGACTCTGGGTCTTCTGGGTGACCTAGATGTGTGTGAATTTGTATTTTGTTGTTGTGTATTCATTGTTTTTCTGTTGTGTTGTGTTGTCCCTGTGTAGGCTCTGTTTTGAGTGGGCCTCCCCCTGATTTATTTATTTTTTATGTTTTTTAAGTGGGGAATGGGCCTGAGTAAATACATACATACTTCCCCCTCCAGAAGCATATCCATACTCATATCACCCACTGATCCATCCAGTCACTTAAAGACATCACTCGGCTACATGCACGACCCCCTTGATGTCCATCCCTCAGAAACCCTCCTTTCCCAGAAGGACAGAGTCCACCTGGCTGGGCTGTGATGTGGGCACAAGGCCTGTTCGATGGAAGAGGTGAGGTGGGGCTCTACGTCATAGTAGTAGTACGCGGTGGGAGGTAGAATCAGGGCGATATCTGTCAAAGGGTGATGGGAGTAGCGATTAGCGACCTCATTACTGGAAAAAAACTGAGATACCTCGGGAGAAAAATATCACCACCATTCCCCCTAACCATCGACCAACCACAACGACCACCTCAGAAGCACCAGTGCGCATTGCTACCATAACTTCGTGCAACACAAATCAGCGCCCCTCAAAATCCAAGAACCATAACAACAGGAGAAGAGGAATCAAAAGAAAATTAAATTAACAAGGCTAACTCCAATAAACCACCAGGCGTGAAGAAGGAAAATGACAGTCGGAGGGGAGACTACCCTAGCCGCCCAGACACACACGTGGCCCACAGCAACTCTATGCAAATAGAACATCAACCCCTTCAGTGTGCCCCTGAGTTGTGTAATAACCCAAGAAAAGAAAATGTGATGACACAATTTAACTATTTCCCAGCACTAACAAACCCCAGTAACCATGTAAATAATAAGGAAAGGAAGAATAAAGTCATAATAAACTCATCTCACCCATCAGGTCTAAATCTCCCTCAGTCAATACCAACCCAATCTTCACATGCAAATGATACCTACATCCTCCCCATGTAATCTCAAAATCAAATCAAATGTTAATGCGACCAGCTCCCTGACAGAAACCAAAGCCAGAGGCTTACGCATGCCCCTCTTGCCCTGAAACCGGACCCCCTAGGTGCCGACCAAATCAGAGTCATTATGCGCATTGAGCCTAGACAAAGTAAGCCTTCAGCCCTCAGACCTCTGTACCATTTTGGGTTCGGAACTTAAAATCAAAGGTTAAAATCTTGGTGAGGAACTTCATTCCTTATCTACTAGTGTCCATCCATTCATAAGGAGCCCAGTAGATAGTGCACTTGAAAGTGACACTTTATGTGCATCTGCAATTGCAACCCTAGATTTGGTACAGAGCAGCTACTCAAATCTTTCTCGTGACTTAGTATCCTATGACGACGGGGGACGAGATAGATTTTTTGGTTGTGACACCCTTTGACTCGAGCATATTAGGTGACTCCAGTACTTTCGATGCAAATATAGTTAGCCTTGTTCAGTCTAAGTTTGTATCAATGTACCTATTCGAGGTTCCGGATAATTTGCTTTCATCTTGTCCACCTATGCCTGGTAATACCTTAAGTTTGCATCTTTTTTCGCTTCTCTAATTTTCCGTTTTGCCTCTCTCCTTTTCTCCTTGTACCTCTCCCATACCTCAACACCTACCATCCTGTAAAACCCTCTCAAAACACTGTCTCTTCTCCTCAACTGCCTTTCTCACCGTATCATTCCACCACTCGCTTCCCTTCCTGATACCTCTGCCTCCTACTTTCCTTTTCTTGCACACTACCTCTGAACTTGCTTTCACTCCTTCCATTCAACCTCTAGTTCTCTCTCTTCCATCTCTCTCACTTCCATCCACTTTTCATTTAACCTTTCCTTATACTTCCTCTCTTTTGCCCTCTTCTCTAACTCACTAACTTTTATTACCTCTCTTACTTCACGCTTGTCTCTCAGTCTCCTGTAACTCCTAACTCTTAGCTTTCCCTCCACCAGGATTATCCGACATACCCTCCGCCTCACCTCTCATCACATTCACATCCAGCAGTCTACACAATCTTTCCCTTGTCACCAGCACATAATCCATCAAAGCCCTCTCTACAATCTCTCCACTCACAATTCTATGCCATGTGTAATTGTGTATACGCCTTATTTTGAAGAACGTATTTCCTACACTCAATTTGCACTCTCCACATACATTTTTCAGTCTTTCTCCACTCTCATTTACACCATCCACACCAAAACTACCCATGATTCCCTCAACAGGCTAATCTCCTACCCTAGCATTTAGGTCCCCTAAAACTATAAGATTTTCATTTACATCAAACCCTTGTAAACAATCTCTCAAATCCTCCCAAAAACCCTCCACCTCATCTAACTTCCTTTCACTTCCTGGCCCATAAGCAGTTATAAAAAGCCACCGTTCACCCCTTAACCGCATTCGCACCCACATTAGCCTTGATGAAACATCTTTCCACTCTTTTATAAACTCTCTCAACTCCTCCTTCACAATAATAGCCACTCCCTCTTTCCCATGGACTCCCTCATCTACTCCAGACTTTCTACCTATCACATTTCCAAAATCCACTTCTCCCTCTCCTTTCATCTTTATACTGTATAATTATGTATATGTACAGTATTTATATATATTTTGTTTTCTTCTATATTCCAACTAGCCTATATATATATATATATATATATATATATATATATATATATATATATATACCGGTATGTATATATATATATAATTATTATTGACTAAATTTAAGAAATCTAGAATAAAACTTAAAATAATTAGTTATAAAAATAATATAATATATATATTAGAATTAGTAAAGTGAAAGCATGAAATGAAAAACGAAGAAACATTATGTGAGCAATAAAAGGAGGGGGAGAGCAAAGTTAATAACATAAATTATTAGAAACACAGTAGAGGAGTGGAGGAGTCGTGCACACCCAGGCTAGGTTTATGTAACTTGGCCTAGGTATTCCGAATATACATGGTAAGCCTAGTGAGAATTTAACAGTTAGTATAAGAAATACTATTAGAAAACGTATTTAATATTTAACCTTGATCTTTGACCTTACGCTTTAGAATATTTATCTAAAATTTGGGCAAAACGATATCAAGGTTACCAGTAACTTGTATAGTGAAAATAAAGACATTTGAGTAAAAAGTAACATAAATAGTAAAAGGTGACCTTTGACCTTGACCTGTGACCTGGACCATTATGTAAGAGTATTTTTTTTTTTTAATTGACATTGCCCCAGAAAATCAAATAAGCATGCCTAATTTCATTAAAACCCATCATTTAGTTTCATATATATTAATAGAATAGTTGATCTTGACCTTTAACCTTTATCTTGACCTTTATGATATGTGTGTCCAAATGTATTATTTTCATTTTCATTTAAAGTGCAACTATCTTACCAAATTTTGTGAAGTTTGATTGAAAAGTAAAGAAAATAGCAAATTGACCTTGACCTTTCTTATGGAATTGTATAGCTTCTTGTATGACCTTGGCCTAGGTATTCCGAATATACATGGTAAGCCTAGTGAGAATCTAACAGTTAGTATAAGAAATACTAGTGAAAAACTTATTTTGACCTTTGACCTTGACCTTTGACCTTATCCTTAAGAATATGTGCATAGCATTTGGTCAATACAATATCAAAGTTGCCAGTAACTTGTATAGTGAAAATGAAGACATTTGAGTAAGAACTAAAACATATGAAATATTGACCTTATTTTTACCTCTGACCTTTGACCTCAACCTTTTACTTTAAATGGAATATTTCTATTCGACTGACCTTCACATTGACCAAATGAATATACCTGTGAAATTTGGTGATAATCCATTTAACGGTCTAGGAGGAGTTTCCGGAGAGACAGACGGACGACGACGACGACGACGACGACGACGGACGACGACGACAACGACAGACAAGCTGAATGGTGGTGCACAGTATACGGGTGGATCTGTGTGCACGATACCACTCTGCTTCGCAGAGTTGATTAAATTTGAACTACAATAATGGAAGCTACTTGCAAATCAACAATACCTAAACTATGCTATATATAAAAGACTGCACGAAAACATAGAGTGGAAAATCAGAAGAAACTGAATAAATTCAAATAAAGCAGTGGAAAGACGACTAGGTGGGTTTGACCTGGAAGTTATGGAGGAAGTGGAGGAGATGAGCAAGGTGTTTAAGGATGAGATATGTGCAGCATGTGAGGAGGTGTGTGGAGTGAGGAGAAGAGGGAGGGGAGTGAAAGGTACAGCATGGTGGACAGAAGAGGTAAGAATAGCTGTGGAAGAAAAGAAGAAAGCATATAGAGAGTGGTTGGGTAGTAGAGGGAATGAAGATTTCGAGAGACAGAAACGAGCGAGGTACGTGGAGAGTAAGAGGGTGGTGAAGAGAGTAGTGAAGGAAAGTAAGAGAAGAGTAGATGAGGAATTTGGAAGGAATCTGAGTGTAAAATGGAGGGAGAGTAAGAAACTGTTCTGGAAAGAAGTCAAGAAAGTTAGGGAAGGTAGCAAGGGAAACAGTAAGGGTGTGAAAGATAAGAATGGGAGAATGCTAGCTGAGAAGCAAGAGAGAGTCGAAAGATGGAGGGAGTACTTCAATGAGTTGCTAAATGTAAGGAATGAAGAGCCAGCAAACATAGCTGGATATGGTATGGGAGGGAGAAGAAAAGTAGTGGAGGAGGAGGTGCGGATCAGGAGGTCAGAAGTGTGGGAAGTCATGAAAAGAGTGAAGTTGGGGAAAGCACCAGGAACAGATGGAGTGTGTGGGGAAATGTTGAGGTATGGTGGTGAGATAGTGATAGAATGGGTATGGAAAATGTGAAGACTAGCATGGGAGAAGGGGAGTGCACCCGATGACTGGAAGTCTGGCATAATAGTACCCCTATATTAGGGCAAAGGGGAAAGAGGAGTGTGTGGTAACCACCGAGGAATATGTCTTCTAAGCGTAGTAGGGAAGGTATACAGTAGGGTAGTGATTGAGAGAGTGAGAGTGAGAACGGAGAAATGGATAGGCGACGAGCAGGGAGGTTTTAGGAAGGGAAGAGGATGTGTAGATCAGATTTTTACCCTGAATAATTGTGTTGTGGAGAAATATCTGGAGAAGAAACAAAAGGTGTATGTTGCCTTTATGGACTTGGAGAAGGCCTATGACAGAGTGGATAGAGAAGGTTTGTGGAAGTACTTAGAATATACGGAGTAGAGGGCAAGTTGCTGAAAGCAGTGAAGAGCATGTATGAGGGTGCAAAGGCAGCAGTACGTATGGAGAGTGAGCAGAGCGAGTTCTTTGACCTGAATGTTGGTTTGAAACAGGGGTGTGTGATGTCCCCGTGGTTGTTTACTGTATATATGGATGGAGTCATGAAAAAAATACTATCAAGAGCAGTGGATGTTGGTGTATCGCTGAAAAGGGAGGGAATTGAGTGGAAGCTACCTATACTGCTGTTTGCGAATGATACAGTTCTGATGAGTGATAATGAATGAGTGTTGCAGGGTCTGGTAAATGAGTTTGGAACAGTGTGCGAAAAACGGTAAATGCGGGGAAGAGCAAGGTTATGGTCTTCGAAAGGGGTGAAGTCACAGAGTGTGAGGTGATGCTGAACGGTCAGGCTATGGAGATCATCAACTCTTTTAAGTATCTGAGCAGTGTGTTGAGTAAAGATGGGACTATGGATGAAGAAGTGCGGGAGAGGGTACAACAGGGGAAGAGGGTTGTAGGAACGCTAAAAGCAGTAGCAAGAAATAGGGTGGTCAGTATGGAAGTGAAGAAGTCCTTGCATGACAGTGTGGTAATCCCGACACTGACTTACGGAAGCGAAGCATGGACGTTGGTTGAGAGACTCAGACCAAGAGTGAGAGCAGTGGAAATGAATTACTTAAGGAGTGCTTGCGGAGTTACATGGAGGGATAGACAGACTAATGAGGAAGTAAGAAGGAGGTGTGGTGTGGAGGTAGATGTGCTGGAAAGTGTGAAAAGGAACAACTTGAGATGGTTCGGCCATATGGAACGTATGGAAAGCGAGAGAATGACTAAGAGGGTGTACGAGAGTGAGGTGGAGGGACAGAGAGGGAGAGGTAGACCGAATGAGAGGTGGAAGGATGGAGTGAGGAAGAACATGAATGAAGGCGGTGATGGTTGGGGGGAGGGGCGTCGACTGACTGGGTACAGAGGTGCATGGGGGCGGGTCGTTCGTGGCCACCCCTTCGGGGATCACAGCGTCAGGCAATAGATAGATAGATAGATGATTTTTATCACGAGTTTAATTATCCTCTCCCTAATATTGAAGCTAAGATTCCCCAGGAACGTGCCTGTGTTTGAGATTATATACATATATATATATATATATATATATATATATATATATATATATATATATATATATTAAGTATATATCACAAATACACGTGAGCCACTAAATGTTTCTAATCTTTCAGTGGGGTTCGAACCACCGACCGTCAGGACGATAGCCGACGCTTTAATCAACTACACCACGGCAGTCTAAAAGACACTCAACCCTCTATCCTATTTATGTTAAGGAGAAGGGAAACCCACTAGGCAAATATATTTCAATTCATACCTAGTTTTAGGATCCATATTCCAGAATGCCATACAAGGATTTCTGAGTGTCCCGACGCAACTCGGGCCGAAATTCATTTCATTTAATTCTAACCCGCCAAGCATGAGAGTTACAAATATTGAGTATATATCACAAATACACGTGAGCTACTAAATGTTTCTAATCTCTCGGTGGGGTTCGAACCGCCGACCGTCAGGACGATAGCCGACGCTTGAATCAACTACACCACGGCAGTCTAAAAGACACTCAACCCTCTATCCGATTTATGTTAAGGAGCAGGGAAACCCACAAGGCGAATATATTTCAACTCTCATGCTTGGTGGGTTAGAATTAAATGAAATAAATTTCGGCCCGAGTTGCGTCGGGACACTCAGAAATCCTTGTATTGTATTCTGGAATATGGATCGTACGACTAGGTATGAATTGAAATATATTCGCCTAGTGGGTTTCCCTTCTCCTTAACATAAATAGGATAGAGGGTTGAGTGTCTTTTAGACTGCCGTGGTGTAGTTGATTAAAGCGTCGGCTATCGTCCTGACGGACGGCAGTTCGAACCCCACTGAGAGATTAGAAACGTATATATATATATATATATATATATATATATATATATATATATATTGTTACGAGGGGAGGCTGGGGGGAAACAGATTCTCAAATAGACTAGCCCACATCACTGGCAAAAAGACAATTCAGTAGCAAAAAGACACCAATGCTGTAGACCTGCAACCAACACTGCCTACCGCACTAAACCAACCCTGCAACAGACACGCTCTTAATATCTGACTCAAACACCAAGACACGCGCAGGTTCTCTAGGATTTTTTTTAATTGTCCTCTTTGCTCTATTAACCCTCTCCGACATATGACGCAATGTTGAGCCTATTGGGGATACTTTAAAGCCTTTGTTACCATCAGGGGTATTTAGAAACCTTTAGCTTAGTTACTTCAACCTCTGCAGTTGTCTTTTAGTTAGCTGTGGGCAGAAAACTAATTTTGGAGAGGTAATTATAAGAGTGAGAGAACTCTATTTCTTATTGCTAATCTGGCAACCTCTGCGTCATAAATGCGCGAAAGGGTTAAAGCAGTAACAAGGAGACACAAAAATATTTATTGTCCCCGAGTTTAGTCCATAGTGCGTGTAGTATGCAAGAGAACTAAGGTTATTCTATACTGCACCAACATTACCTAACCATACCACTAATAGACTCCCAGAACACTCTATATCATGCCCAATCGCTTAGGAATTGAGAACAATACAAAGCAAAAACCCATGGAAAGTCCATTACAATAAACCTCTGTGCCAAGCCTATTATCCCTAGCCTATGTCCTAATAATACACCGAGTGGCTCTCTTCAGCACAGCACGGCGGTGGTGTTGGAAGGGATAAACAACTTTAATGACTTATCGCTTACAACATCATCTGGGGTTAGCTCAATACACCCGAGTACAATGGGGACAACCTCACCTAGTAACAGGCTCCACCCCTAGTCCCTGACTGCACCAGATGTATTGTTGCTAAAACTACACAAGGCCCAAGGGTTGATATCCTGGGGAAGTTAGATGCTGGGTGCCACCCATAAAGGGTTGGATAAGACCCGAGTCAAAGGATGCTGTGTGGTGCAAAAAAGGCTTAGCCTACCATAGCACACACCCAGCAACCTCTGTGCTCAAAGGCCTGACAAAAACAGAGATAAACAGTCCAGCCACCCAATCCCCCTAGTGATATCAACCATGAATAATATGCACATATAATGATATAACAATGCAGCAGAATAATGAAACAGAAATAAGAAACCAGTGTAGAAGCTTATACACTAAGATTGCCAAAGAAGCATGAATGCAGTGATCAATATTAAACTAAAGATGTTAAAACAAAACAATATGCTCAATAGGACTCCAGCCCCTGCTATGCTCAAATCAAATGACGAACAAAAAGAAATCTGCAGTATTCAAGGGAAACTTAAGAAACAAGCCTATCAACACCAAACAGAGATGTTGTCAGAACGAGAGGTGAGACTGGAGTATTGGTGGGACCGTGGGAACATTCACTCGAAGGTCCCCTGGCCGCGAGAAGTGAGAGCTCCAAGCGTCACTAGATTGTATAATTATACTAGGCACTTGTGCTCTCATTAACAATACATAAATGATCACCTAAATACAAGACATCATTGTGCAAAATTATGATAACAAAAACAATCCCCCAAGGGCTGAACAAACGAAGTAATTATACTCGTGGCAGCTAAAGAGATCGCTAGCCTCTCTACCAGGCCCCTCACATGGTAACATGACGTCACTGCTGGACACGAGGAATACAGGGAGCGAGAGAGAGAAAACATGGCTCTCTCCCAATATGACACAGGCTATGTAAATTATTATATCACACATACAACTGAACTGAGGTTATATAAGTTCAGGGGAATGTGACACCCTCACACCCAGGGGGAGTCTGTTGGTGCATCTTGAAACAACAGACTGCTCATACTTCAATAACACTACAAGACATACACAACTACAGTCTTTTTAGTATTTTTATAGTTTTTATATTTTTGTATTTAAATATGTTCTATACAGAAACACAACAACTCCTACTTTACGACCCTACGCTGGGCTACATACAGCAACCAACAAGCACCAGACGTAAACATGCTAATCAAACCAAAGTAGGAGGCTACACCAACACTGACTGAACGGCGAGGGTTCTCCTTAAAACATACCCTCTCATGACAAATAATCAGCCAGAACATTATCAGTGCCCTTAACATGCCATACATCGAAACTGTGTTCCGGCAGCAAAACGACACCTGACACTGATAAACTGCCCAGCCCATCACAAGACTGGCATTTCTCTTCGCTCTCTCTGGCAACGGGACCTGCCAATAACCTTTCACTATTTCCACCTTAGTGATGAACGTGGCAGCACCGATGCGGTCTATGGGGTCGTCGACTCTGGTTAATGGATAGGTGTCTGTCTGGGATAATGCACTAACACTACTGCAATCAACACACAAACGGATCTTGCCACCCTGCTCAGGTTGCAAAGTCACTGGCAAAGACCACTCACGATATCCCTTATCCCTCAGACCCTTCTCCAACATGTAGTCCAGCTCTGCGTTTAAGACAGGCTGTCGAGCAGGATTTATACGGCAGGGAGCCAACTTGAGCTTTGCACTGTCTCCAGCCTCTAAGTCGGGTGCCACCCCGGACATCAGGCCTGGAGAATCAACAAACATGCGAAAGTACTGCCACAGCCTAGTAAACAACTCCTCTTGGCACTTAGCAACAAGAGGTTGCAACTTATCTCGAAGAACAACATTCTCTTTGCCCTCCCACAACCCAGCCGGGACCGCAGCCTCTAAACTATAGTCTCCCTCCTTCTCCACCTCCGTCCCTAATACAGCCAGGTCATGAGAGAGACAATTTATACCACCTGTGCAGTCACTCCCACAGTTCATAAGTGCCAAGGCTTCCCCGCCGATACCGTACATGCGCACCCCCGCACTCCTTGTGGCTACACCTGTCTGCGCAGCATCACCGCCTTCAGCGCCACGGCCAGATGCAGTCGGTCTATGGTAGGACTGTTGCAT
Organism: Paralithodes platypus; assembly: GCA_032716605.1. Classification (NCBI taxonomy): domain Eukaryota; kingdom Metazoa; phylum Arthropoda; class Malacostraca; order Decapoda; family Lithodidae; genus Paralithodes; species Paralithodes platypus. The sequence continues at coordinate 3,954,948 of CM064578.1, read as the reverse complement.
TTTACTACGGCAGCATTGGGAGGCTATGCGATGGTCGGTCGTATCTATTACATAGTTAACCTCACCAATCTGCTTAATGTTCTGATACTGACCACAAAACTTAGCAGCCATGGGTCGACCCCGAACTGACAACCGTGCCAAAGCCTCGTCGCCCACCTTGAACACCCTAGATTTAGCCTGTTTTAAAAGGGTCTCTCATCTTTGTGTTCATGCTGCTAACCGGGATAGCCTCCGGGTATCTAGTGGTAATATCAATTAAAGTGTGCAAGTATTTATCTCCCAAACTGGTGGGTAATAAGGGGCCAACCATGTTAACTATGAAACGAGTCAATGGCGGTTCAACTGCAGGTGTAGGGATCAAAGGTGCCACGGGTATTCCTGGGTGGGGTTCTCCAACTACCTTACCAATATGACACATCAAAAAAGAAGCCACCGATGCATGCATATTAGGCCACCAAAAATGAGACTGTGGCTTATTAGTAGTCACACATACCCCTAAATGACCCGCCAGTGGTGCCACCTGCGTTAGCCTAACCAGCCCTTCCCGGAACTGGGCAGGCACCACTAACTGCTCCTCCCTCAAACCTGAGTTCGTATCCGGCTTCCACTGCCGATACAACAATGCCCCCTTTACAACAAATTTCTCTGCTTGACCGTTCTTCCCACCAGTCGTACCAACCTTCTTAAACAAGAGGCCCAGACTGGGGTCCTCTTGCTGCAACTTGCTCAGTTTGTTTCTAGGTAACTTCATCAAGGCAGTTACCTCTGACCTCTCAAAAATATCAGAAGGTTGAGTCGGTTTCACTATGTCAAGACTCCTCGTCCGGCACTAGGTCACCTCTACTAATCTCAGTAGCCTCACTGGGGTCAGCCAAGCCCACAGTTGCCTCCGGACCAGTGTCATCTAGTAGTGCATCATGAGATGGCCCGCACTAATGGCTGTCGGCCCCCGCATCCACTAAATAATCCACCTGTTGTGCCAAATGTGCCACTGATTGGGTCACTGCACCAACAGGGTAGATAGAGTCCATGTTATCTTCTTGCAAACAACCACCACCAGGGGGTACAAAAGCAGCCTCAGCGACGACTATAGTAGGCGGGAAAACTACATCCCCTGCCAAGTCAGTTCCGAGCAAAAAGTCCACCCCCTCAACTGGCAGTGTCCACCATGGCCACCTTACATTCGGCAGTCAAAAGTGGGCACTCTAGGGTCACCGGGACTAAATCACAGAATTGTTCACTGTTGATTCCCCTGCACATTACAAACTCTCCCGTGCTAATAGGTCCCCCTGTCAGGTTGCGACACATGGATTGTTGCGCACCAGTAACCCTAAACACCTTGACAGGGTAAGAAGTCTGCTCCCCAACCCGTACAAATCCATCATGTATGAATGGCCGACACCACTCAGGGGAAGTCTGGTTATGCTCAAGTGGTGATACCATCTAGGGCGGAAAAGTGCTTACTACCCTGCTTTGCGCTGGCCAACACTGCCCCCCAAACTCACCAGTACCTGGCTTGCCTTTCACAGGCACCTCCCCTAGTGTCACCACCAACTGGACAGCCTTGGGTTCCTGGGTAGCTTTCCATTTAGCACACTGAGGTTTAATATGGCCCTCTTGTTTGCAAAAATAACATCTCACTTCTGTAGAAGCTTGCTGGTTGTCAGCCTTGGTATAATGTTGTGTCTTATTTGTGGTACCTTTGGGTGATGATGGGCGAGCTGATACTGTGGCTCCTTGGTGCACAGGTCGGTCTCTCCTGTCACCAATGCTCCCCATGCACGTGCCATGCCGGGCTAGTGCAAAGTCATCAGCCCAAACTGCTACTTCCCTTATTGATTTAAACCGCTTTTCTTTTAATTTTTCCCCAACGTCCTTTTCAACTATGCTTGTAAACTGCTCCATTAACCAAACCTCACACGCCACCTCAAAAGTACCAGCTGACTCTGAATGCAGCCACATAGCTAGAGTATCGCGCAGGTACCTGGCACATTCCACATGCGAGTCCCCTTGTCGCTTCCGAGCCCCCCTGAAGGCCAACCTGTAAGCCTTGGGACACAGCTTGTAGGCTTTTAACGCAGCCTCTTTAAGTACATCATACTCTAAGTCCTGCACTTCTAGGCGATCGTGTGCATCGAGAGCCTTGCCTTTTAACACATTAGACACCAACGCTGCCCAGCGGTGCCTCGGCCACTGATACTCGTGGGCCTTTTTCTCAAACCGCAAGAACCACTCTGTGACCTTGAGTTCATCGAAGGCCGGCACGAGTTTCAGCCGTCGAGACAACAATACCTCTTCTGCCTCCTCCCTAGATGCATGACCAGCACTATTCCCTTGTCGTGCTTGCCCACTGGTTTCCAACTTTGTCTTCTCCAAATCTACCTGTATTCTCTTCTCCTCTGTCTCTCTATCTATCTCCATCTTCCTTAACGCAAGCTCCCTATCTTTCTCTCTCTGTCTCTCTTCCATCTCCAATCTCTTGAGCTGCAACTCAACCTCTGGACTCCTAGACCCTATTGGGGTTATAGGAGGAAACTGGGCATAAGGGGGAACATTGTGCTGAGCAGCCACCGTACGAGTGGCAGTGAAATGCTGGGGTGTGGCCCACGACACATGGGGGGATGAAGGAGGATACTGGGGATTGCAAGCATAACTTGAAACAAATGTACTGGCCATAGGGGCATGAACATAGCCCTGTGAAAATGAAGGGGCCGTACTGATAGGGTTAAATGCTGACGGTGGAAGTGTGGTGGCAGGTGCGGTGGTATTAGTAGGAGACTGTCTAACTACAGTATCACCTTGCTCTGGAGTCGTTGCTCCACTCCGGGCCCCAGTAGAATAATAGCAAACCTGACTGCTAGGATGCTGCGGCACATGCAGGATGGTGCCATCATCCACAACACAAGTACTAGCTTCAAAATAAGGACCCCTAGGCTGCGCAGCCAACTTGCACACCTCTTGAACTAACTCTGCCTTAGACATACCACTGCACCTCCATCCATACGCCTCCAACACACGTCTTAATTCATCACTACTCCTGCTAGCAACCTCTTCTGGACTTGGTTGGGTTGTAATAAACTGCAAGGCGTCCTCCTTCCCCACAATATGAACAGGAATGTAATCAACATGCGTCATCTTAGCAATAGTTGTGGACACGGGTTAATAAAATAAGAGTACTATGTCCGTAGACTTTCAATAACAAGAAAAATTACTGACAATCTAAATATAATTGCTTCACACCACAAGAACTCTATACTATCACACTATACTGGCATGAGGTCGCCACTGTTACGAGGGGAGGCTGGGGGGAAACAGATGCTCAAGTAGACTAGCCCATAGCACTGGCAAAAAGACAATTCAGTAGCAAAAAGACACCAATGCTGTAGACCTGCACCCAACACTGCCCACCGCACTAAACCAACCCTGCAACAGACACGCTCTTAATATCTGACTCAAACACCAAGACACGCAGGTTCTCTAGGAAAAATGGTTATCTTCCTCTTTGGTCTATTAGAGCAGTAACAAGGAGACACAAAAATATTTATTGTCCCCGAGTTTAGTCCATAGTGTGTGTAGTATGCAAGAGAACTTCTAAGATTATTCTATACTGCACCAACATTACCTAACCATACCACTACTAGACTCCCAGAACACTCTATATCATGCCCAATCGCTTAGGAATTGAGAACAATACAAAGCAAAAACCCATGGAAAGTCCAGTACAATAAACCTCTGTGCCAAGCTTATTATCCCTAGCCTATGTCCTAATAATACACTGAGTGGCTCTCTTCAGCACAGCACGGCGGTGGTGTTGTAAGGGACAAACAACTTTAGTGACTTATCGCTTACATCATCTGGGGTTAGCTCAATGCACCCGAGTACAATGGGGACAACCTCACCTAGTAACAGGCTCCACCCCTAGTCCCTGACTGCACCAGATGTATTGTTGCTAAAACTACACAAGACCCAAGGGTTGATATCCTGGGGAAGTTAGATGCTGGGTGCCACCCATAAAGGGTTGGATAAGACCCGAGTCAAAGGATGCTGTGTGGTGGAAAAAAGGCTTAGCCTACCATAGCACACACCCAGCAACCTCTGTGCTCAAAGGCCTGACAAAAACAGAGATAAACAGTCCAGCCACCCAATGCCCCCAGTAATATCAACCATGAATAATATGCACATAATTATAATAATGGTATAACAATGCAGCAAAATAATGAAACGGAAATACGAAACCAGTGTAGAAGCTTATACACTAAGATTGCCAAAGAAGCATGAATGCAGTGATCAATATTTAACTAAAGATGTTAAAACAAAACAATATGCTCAATATGACTCCAGCACCTGCTATGCTCCAATCAAATGACGAACTAAAAGAAATATGCGGTATTCAAGAGAAACTTAAGAAGCAAGCCTAACCAACACCAAACAGAGATGTTGTCAGAACGAGAGGTGAGACTGGAGTAATGGTGGGATCGTGGGAACATTCACTCGAAGGTCCCCTGGCCGCGAGAAGCGTCACTAGATTGCATAATTATACTAGGCACTTGTGCTCTCATTAACAATACATAAATGATCACCTAAATACAAGATATCATTGTGCAAAATTATGATAACGAAAACAATCCCCCAAGGGCTGAACAAAAGAAGTAATTATACTCGTGGCAGCTAAAGAGATCGCTAGCCTCTCTACCAGGCCCCTCACATGGTAACATGAAGTCACTGCTGGAGACGAGGAATACAGGGAGCGAGAGAGAGAAAACATGGCTCTCTCCCAATATGACACAGGCTATGTAAATGATTATAACACACATACAACTGAACTGAGGTTATATAAGTTCAGGGGAATGTGACAATATACTGTATATATATATATATATATATATATACCGGTATATATATACTGTATATATATATATATATATATATATATATATATATATATATATATATATATATATATATATATATATATATATATATATATATATATATATCTCAATTGTCCATCTGGGCTGTCACAGATTCTTTTTAAGCTTAATAAACTCGTTCAATAATAACCCTAATGTAATTAAATAAAGTGTCATTGTCTGCTGAAAGTGGTAATGACATTGAACGTAATGTGAACACCAATATTTCCTGCAGGAGCTGAAGGTTGGTGTGTGGTCAGGTGATGTGAGGCGGGTCAGGGCAGCACTTGACCATAGGGGTGACCCCAGTACCACGGTCAACACCACCGACAACAACACCTGGTGCATGGTGGCCCTGGCTGCCTGGCTGGGTAACGGTGAGGTGGTGAAGATACTGCTGGATGCTGGTGGGAGGGTGGAGGGTGCTGGTATTGAACCCTGGACACCACTGATGTGGGCTGCCATGAAGGATCATGCTGAGGTGGTGAAGATACTGCTGAAGGCTGGTGGGAGGGTGGAGGGGACTGGTAGTTACCCCTGGACACCACTGATGTTGGCTGCCAAGGAGGGTCATGCCGAGGTGGTGAAGATACTGTTGGCTGCTGCTGCTGACCCTAACGCCAGCGATGATTATGGTAGGTCCACCACTGTCTGTCACACTATACATCACATTATACATCACACTGTTTATCACACTATACATAACGCTGTCTATCACACTATACACCACACTATCCATCACACTGTCTATCACACTATTTATCACACTCTATTACACTATACATCACACTGTTTATCACACTGTCAATCACACTATACATCACACTGTCTATAACACTACACATCACACTGTCTATCACACTATGCATCACACTATACATCACACTGTCTATCACACTATACATCACACTGCCTATCACACTATACACCACATTATACATCACACTGTCTATCACACTATACACCACACTGTCTATCACACTGTCTATCACCCTATAGATCACACTGTCTATCACACTATGCATCACACTATACATCACACTGTCTATCACACTATACATCACACTGTCTATCACACTATACACCACATTATACATCACACTGTCTATCACACTATACACCACACTGTCTATCACCCTATAGATCACACTGCCTGTCACACTATTGTTACGCAGGCCAGCTTGCCAGAATGCACTCGTAACTCGCTAGCGCTCGCCAGGGCAGTGAAACGGGCTATAATAATCGTAGAACGATGTTCTTTCTTTCATAGTGTTCATTTTGTCACAGACAGATCAGTGGTGATCTTTATTCTTGTCTGTGACACTTGGAAGTAATTTATATCATTGATAGAATATAAGATCTGTTGTGTGAAGTTTTAAGGAGAAAGAGAGCGAGCAGCGTGGTGGTATTATGTGCGTCTGTATGTACCTGCGCCTCCCTCGCTCGGAGGAGTTTCCCACGCTTGTGTATTGCTGGCAGGCCTGGCGCGTCATATGACGCCTGCTCCTCATGACGTAGTCGTCTGTGATTGGGTGCTGCTGCCTTTGTCAGTGCTGGAGGGCTCCTGCCCGCATTTCTCCTGCAGAGCTTGGCATAGCGTGCTTGGTCCTACATGTCCTTTGCAATCTGTCCCCCAATATAACCCCCTATACTACTGTTTCTCTCTGAACTTCTTCTTTTTCATACTTCTCATCTTTATTCATTACTTATCCCTTCTGGTTCTGCATACGACTTCCATAGTCGGCCAGTCGTATTACCAGCACCAGTTCTCCATATATGTTTGCACTAGCTTTAGGGATTATTAGAGTCATAGTCATATGGTAGCCTAGTGTTGGGGTGCTTCTAATTATTGAGCTGTTCTTTCCCATTATTTAAAGCTAGACAGTGGAAGGTATCCTTGGTCGTTGTCTGAGTTATGTATGTGGCAAGTCAGAGACTGTACAACATCGACGAAGCTAGGTAGCCTGTAATCCTTGTGCATATTTTCCTTTGCGAGTGTAGCAGTATACAGGTGAAGGGCTTTTGCCTACACTTACCTGTATGCTTGCTGCCTCATTTTGTTGACCTTTGTGGAGCGCCAGGGTAAGACCAGATACTTGAGATCTGGACTTACCAAGAGAGCCTCCAAGTCACTTAACGTAACCTAAGGGAAATCTGTTCAAGGGGAGACAGTAGGCTACGAGCATGCTTGCGCTCTGCCTAGTTTCCCAGTACCTTTTATGTCAATGCTAGATTTTATTAGTGAGAAAGACAGCATTGTGTTTATTAACTTTAATTGTGTATGCTTTAGGAATTATTCACGCCTTATTTTAGCCTAGATTGATGCATAGTGCACAACCCAGTTTGGCTGTTAAGTTGGCTAAGGAAGTACTGTTTTGAGTGGCGATTATTAGTGCTGTCACAAAGTTGTTGTATCCTACTTATTGGTGTATTTAAGATACACGCTTTGGTGTCCTGCCCCTGCATTATTTCTGTTCTATATTAACGAGCATCTTAGAGCATCAGACGTTTTCAGAAGATTCTTTATCTGATTGCTGTAGGACTAGACTTCCAGTGTTTTCATAGAGCATTGTAGAGTTTAGTGTTGAGTACAGACTCACACTAAAGTTAACGTAAGCATATACTCCTTTATTTAATCTTGTTATAGTTTATTCAAGCATTGTTATTACTTAAGAGCATTTTATTAACGTAATGTACTCCTGTTGTGAGTTGGCTTTGCCGTCATCGGTAAGCCTTTGTAGAAGTGCACTAAACCCCAGTTAATTGATACCCCGTTATCCAGTAGATTAACTCTGGAGGGTTTTAAGTGTTTTGTTCACCGGCGTAATAGTTCGAGGGTTTTGGAATTAGCGTACCGTTGTTGCAGATATAGCCTATCATCTAGTCCATTCTTAAGTGCCCTTGTTTATTTCGTAGTGCCGGTCGTAACACTATACATCACACTGTCACTCACACTGACAATTATACTAACATTAACTCGTTGAGTTCACTGTTATATTTATGTGTTCATAATGGCTTGGCAAGGTAAACAAAACGCCCTTCCCACTTGTGTAACAATACGGACTGCTTGTTAGTTTAAGTTTACATTGACGTAGGCAACACACAGAGGGCTGATCTCGGGCAGCATAATATGCGGGAAATTACGGGTTAGGGACAAGATCGGGAGGGAGAAGGATTGGTAGTAGAATCTATTGAAGTGTTTCTGTGCGTGTGGGTCAAACCACTGAACAATATAATTGTTAGTTGTATTGTGAGAGGAAGTGGATGTGTGGCCCTTAATATGAGGTACAATTACCTGCACAAGTTACTACTACAATATATTATGATAAACTTGTGATAATGAACGTTAGAAAAGAGGAAATACTAAGTTTATCTATGTGGCTCCAACAAACATATCAAACTATAACATCAGCGTGTTAAAATCGTTCACCATAATTGGTACCATTTATTACCGCAGGCGATTGTATAGTATGGTAACATTATCAGAGCCGACGTCTTGTGAGCTATTATATTTATTTTGTTTAATTATTATTGAGGATTTTGTTTCCTCTGAACATTTCTGAGCAATGTATTTTAGTTTATCCCCTAGGCTAACAGAAAGGGCCTTCCCATACTTATTTCAATCTAAAAATTGTCAACTCAGACACCCTTGAAGAAGTTAATTTTGTACATTTGTGTATAGAAAAATTTCCCGGACGAAGGCCGATTTCTTCTATGTTACAGGTTCGCCAAAGCTTGCACAGAAACAAAAATAACCCCCGCATTGGGTGAAGCATCATATTTTTGTCAAACTAATAGAGTGAAACGTTTTAGAACCTCCAAACTAATAAAGGGAAACAGGGGAGATTAAAAGAATAAAATACAAATAATAATAATAATAATCCCTCCTCCCTCCTTGGACCAAACAGCTTCAACCCATTCAGGTGTCGATTTTTATTTCAGGGCAAACGATAGCGAGCCTGTAACTTGGAAGACACATTTCTATCGAAACAATGTACACATTTTGCTTGAAATGGGTCGGGTTTGTTTTTTGAGTTTGAAGTAGATCTGGGAAGGCCTAGGGAACAAACTAACATACATTGTTCGAAATGGCATACCAAGATAAACCCTCAATAATAACTATACAAGATATCATAATAACCCACAGATGTCAGATCAGAGTGGTTGGGTAGTAGAGGGAATGAAGATTCCGAGAGACAGAAACGAGCGAGGTACGTGGAGAGTAAGAGGGTGGTGAAGAGAGTAGTGAAGGAAAGTAAGAGAAGAGTAGATGAGGAATTTGGAAGGAATCTGAGTGTAAAATGGAGGGAGAGTAAGAAACTGTTCTGGAAAGAAGTCAAGAAAGTTAGGGAAGGTAGCAAGGGAAACAGTAAGGGTGTGAAAGATAAGAATGGGAGAATGCTAGCCGAGAAGCAAGAGAGAGTCGAAAAATGGAGGGAGTACTTCAGTGAGTTGCTAAATGAAAGGAATGAAGAGCCAGCAAACATAGCTGGATATGGTATGGGAGGGAGAAGAAGAGAAGTAGTGGAGGAGGAGGAGGTGGGGATCAGGAGGTCAGAAGTGTGGGAAGCCATGAAAGAGTGAAGTTGGGGAAAGCACCAGGAACAGATGGAGTGTGTGGGGAAATGTTGAGGTATGGTGGTGAGATAGTGATAGAATGGGTATGGAAAATGTGCAAACTAGCATGGGAGAAGGGGAGTGCACCCGATGACTGGAAGACTGGCATAATAGTCCCCCTATATAAGGGCAAAGGGGAAAGAGGAGTGTGTGGTAACCACCGAGGAATATGTCTTCTAAGCGTAGTAGGGAAGGTATACAGTAGGGTAGTGATTGAGAGAGTGAGAGTGAGAACGGAGAAATGGATAGGCGACGAGCAGGGAGGTTTTAGGAAGGGAAGAGGATGTGTAGATCAGATTTTTACCCTGAATTGTGTTGTGGAGAAGTATCTGGAGAAGAAACAAAAGGTGTATGTTGCCTTTATGGACTTGGAGAAGGCCTATGACAGAGTGGATAGAGAAGGTTTGTGGAAAGTACTTAGAATATACGGAGTAGAGGGAAAGTTGCTGAAAGCAGTGAAGAGCATGTATGAGGGTGCAAAGGCGGCAGTACGTGTGGAGAGTGAGCAGAGAGAGTTCTTTGACCTGAATGTTGGTTTGAAACAGGGGTGTGTGATGTCCCCGTGGTTGTTTACTGTATATATGGATGGAGTTATGAAAGAAATACTATCAAGAGCAGTGGATGTTGGTGTATCGCTGAAAAGGGAGGGAATTGAGTGGAAGCTACCTATACTGCTGTTTGCGGATGATACAGTTCTGATGAGTGATAATGAATGGGAGTTGCAGGGTCTGGTAAATGAGTTTGGAACAGTGTGCGAAAAACGGAATTTGAAGGTAAATACGGGGAAGAGCAAGGTTATGGTCTTCGAAAGGGGTGAAGTCACAGAGTGTGAGGTGAAGCTGAACGGTCAGGCTATGGAGATCGTCAACTCTTTTAAGTATCTGGGCAGTGTGTTGAGTAAAGATGGGACTATGGATGAAGAGGTGCGGGAGAGGGTACAACAGGGGAAGAGGGTTGTAGGAACGCTAAAAGCAGTAACAAGAAATAGGGTGGTCAGTATGGAAGTGAAGAAGTCCTTGCATGACAGTGTGGTAATCCCGACACTGGCTTACGGAAGCGAAGCATGGACGTTGGTTGAGAGACTCAGACCAAGAGTGAGAGCAGTGGAAATGAATTACTTAAGGAGTGCGTGCGGAGTTACATGGAGGGATAGACAGACTAATGAGGAAGTAAGAAGGAGGTGTGGTGTGGAGGTAGATGTGCTGGAAAGTGTGAAAAGGAACAACTTGAGATGGTTCGGCCATATGGAACGTATGGAAAGCGAGAGAATGACTAAGAGGGTGTACGAGAGCGAGGTGGAGGGACAGAGGGGGAGAGGTAGACCGAATATGAGGTGGAAGGATGGAGTGAGGAACTACATGAACGAAGGCGGTGCTGGTTGGGGGGAGGGGCGTCGACTGACTGGGGACAGAGGTGCATGGGGGCGGTTCGTTCGTGGCCACCCCTTCGGGGATCACGGCGTCAGGCAATAGATAGATAGATAGATAGATGTCAGATCAGATAGTGTTACTCTCTCACGTCTGACAGTTACTTACTAAACTTACTTTCCAGGATCGTTCTTCGCCGAGCTCAAATTTAGATTCCCAGCGCCGACAAACCCATGTTATCGCTCGATTATAACCCACAATACTCGCCTCTACATGCGTGTATTATGCATCCAAAGATATAACAAGACCTATGCAACTGTAAAACCGGAAATAAAATCCCATTAAGTAAAATTAGCTCATTGAAATTGGCAATATAGGAACTATTTTATCGAGTTTTCGAGTTTACACGGTCAAATTTCATTACATGCAAAGCAATAACATCTTTTATATGAAAGTAGAGGTGTTTTTATGTGTATTTCAAATATATCATCAGAATTTATCACTAATAGCTGATTTCATAAGATTATTTTAAAAATCGGTACATAGCGAGTAAAAATTAAAATAATGAAGAAAATAAACACCATGCCACCACCGCCAAGTACTTTTCCCGCGCTTCCCACCACACCCCCGAGAAAGGAAGCTGTAACCACCACACCACCAAGATGTGCCAGAGTCGCTACAATAGCCTTCGCACTCCCTCCAACATCCGACAAGAATATAACAGTTACAATACACAACCCTGATGCACAAAAGAGAAGGAAAGCCGCAAAGGAAAGGAAGACATCAAAACGACTCCATATGCCCCTTTCCCACTGATGCGACTTCTCACAATTTTCATCGCCGACACCAATAAATTGACACATTCGTGACATGTCGCAACAAAATCTTAAACCCTCGCATGATAATTTTTTGACTCGCAAGGCCTCGCAAGGGCCCTCGCGGGTCATCGTAAATGTTCGGATTGTTCAAAATTTTGGACGAGGACTCACGAGGGTTCGTAGCCCTCGCAAGTATCGTCGAACATCGCAGAGGGATCTGCGAGGCCCTCGGAGATCACGGGCGACATCGGCGAGACATCGCGGAGGGTTTCGCACAAAAAAACTTTGCAACCCTGCACGGCGGCTCGCCGATGCTCTCAAATGTTCTGAGAACATTTACGATGCACAAGAGTCATCGGCGATTTCCTCTTCGATTAGTCGTCGACTTGCGCACGAGCACTCGCCGAGAGTATACCCGCCAGGGGTATGCTCCGCACGAGGCATGCGAAGGGCCTTGCGACGTCGCGGAATGCTCAAGACACACCTTGCCGAGGCCAAAGAGCACCTTCGGCGAGGTGGGTAAAAAAATATTATTAGGCCTATAGTGAACCTGTCAACCCTTTTTTCTATGCACCTCTCGTGGGGGGTTCACCTGTTTTTTGTTTTCTCTTTCTCTCCTTTTCTCTCTTTCTCTGGTTTGTATCCATTCAGCCCCATTCAGCCAACTGTTTTAAGACGTTTATCCCCATCCAAGAATCGATATCTTCCTGGCAAGCGATAGCGAACCAGCATTATATGGAGAAATCCGGCTTTGCCGGAGACATTTTTCTATGGAAAAATGTACAAATTTAGCTTGCTCTCAAAACAAAAATATATATAGAGAGAGGGAGAGAAAGAGAAAAAAAACAGAAAAAAAACGAGGAGGGAGAGAAAGAGAAAACAAAAAAATGCGAGGTGGGCTCAATTAAGCCGTAACGCAAACATTGAGCCCACCTCGCTGTTTTTTTTTTTCTCTTTCTCTCCCTCTCTCCTCGCTTTTTTTGTTTTCTCTTTCTCTCCCTCTCTCTTTGCCTTGTATCCGTTCGGCCCCATTCAGCCTACTGTTTTAAGACGTTTAACCCCATCCAGGTTTTAATATTTTCCTGGTGAGCGGTAGCGAGCCAACATATATATTTTTTGTTTTGAGAGCTAGCTAATTTTGTACATTATTTGATAGAAAAATGTCTCAGGCGAAGCCGGACATTGCCAATCTCCGAATTAAGGGGAGATGGGTCGTTTTTCTGGTCCCCTTTCTTCCTCATGGTTAACCCCATTAGTTTTCATATTTTATGACGTTCGGCCCATTAGTTTGGCGATTTTAAGACATTTCACCCCATTTCGTTGTCAATACTAAGACTTTCGTGTCATTTAGGTGTAGAGTTTTTCCTGGCTAACGATAGTGAGCCTGTACTTTTTGAGGAACCGGCCTTCGGCCAGGATATTTTTCTATCGAAAAATTTACAAATTGATCTTAAAGGAGGGTGTTGTGGGGTACTTTATATGCTTGATGGAGGTCTAGGGATGAAACTAAATATATCATAAACAAATATATAAATGAGCAAATATTACGCCCATCCCCCCTTAAGGGGAAATGGACCGTTTGTTTGGTCATTCATTCCTTTATTTCTTAGTTTCCTCACTAGACCTCCATCAAACTTAAAACAAAAAACTCTAGACCCCCCTTCAAGATAAATTTGTACATTTTCGACGAGTTGGGTTGGGTATGAGGGGCGATCTGCTTGGTGTGGGCCAATCGGCGCTCTGCAGACCTCGTAATCTTGTGTCAATCTCTGACCGTTTTGGTGAGGTCAGTCCTCAAGGCATTAGTGAGTTGGGTCTATAATTAGGCCTTGTAATTGGGGTTGGGTGTGACAGGGATCTGCCTTGTGTGGGCCGATCGGCTTTCTGTAGACTCCCGTTTTCTTATGTTCTTATGTTTGTGCCATGAAATATATGCAAAATGTTTTCGGATAATCTCGCCGAGGTATTCGCCGAACCATCGCTTAATTCGCCGAAGACGTCGCAGAACATACGCCGAGGATTCGTTCATCCTTCGCATTATTTCGCAATAATTTATTCAAATGTGACAGTTCTCGCCGAGGTCATCGGCGAACCATCGCTCAATTTGCCGATGACGTCGCATAATGTCGCATAATGTCGGCGACATCGTCGCCGAGTGTAAACTTGTCAACGGTTTTTAACGGTCAAAATCGTTGACGTCGCACAAATTCGTTGGGAATTGACAAGACTATGTCCTCGGCGACGAAAATCGTATGATATCAGATCAGTGGGAAAGGGGCAATAAACACCATACCTCCACACGACCTTCTTCCTCCAAGCCTCATCACTACCATGACCGTGAGGCCAGGAGGGACTACCCCCAACCCCAGGATATCCCCCCTGCACATGTGCCCTTATTAGCCGGAGAAGGAACACCAGGAGGAATGCAGAAAGAGGTATGACTATCACAGGCAGAGTTAAGATCTTTACAGTTGGAAAACTATTAACTACCCTCACTGGAAGGTAGTTAACAGCTGGAAGATTTGGTTTTTAATATTGAAGCAAAACCCTGACAGCACTGTTTGTATTGCTCTACTTTCAATCTTATTTAAGATCTTGCCTCATCAAATGAATTTGTTATTAAATCTCACTGAAGGCCACCTAATATCCGTTCCTCTGCCTTGTTATCTGGCGTTACTGTCTATAAAGAATGCTGATTTGTCAAGCGCTTTATTGGTAGTAAACCACCTCCCGTCTTACTAGAAGTTCACGCACTGACTGGACTCTGGAAAGGCAGGGTTCTGCGAGATACCGTAACAACACTGCATAACGGCACACTGCAAAGAGAGTCCATCCGGTACGGAATCACAGGCGCTGGTTCGGGGGTACGTCTATCGGAAAAGCCCAAAAATTACCTCATCATCTCGGTCACTGAAAGACTCTTACAACGGTCAGAACAGTTAAGAGACGTTGCGTTACAAACAATCCTCTTACGTTAGTTCGATGACATGTTACAGATGCACTGGCATATTGTACATGACATTCAAGGCCCAACATCCAAGAGTACTGGAAGGTCTGCATCAAAACTCTTATAACGGTCAGAGTAGTTAGAGAGTTATCTCTCTACGTTAGCTCGATAATATTGTACAGATGCACTGGCATATTGTACATATTATTTAAGGCCCAACACCCAAGAGTTCGAGTCTCCATCCACTGTCCACCAGCCACGTCAGGACCACCACCACGGCCAAGATCTTCACCATGATATGATATATAGTGAAACCCTTCAAAAATACTAGTGACGCACATTATAGATAAAAGGAAGTAATTAGTTGAATTATTATACAATATTTATATGTTATTTGAAATGCATAAGAAGTGCTAGTGATATCCATTTATTAAGGAAAGTACTTATTGTCAATTCATATTTAATTATACCAGTGAAATCCTAAAAGTACTAGTGACGCACCTTATATACAAGAAAATACTTAAAATAATTATTCTATACTATTGTTATGCTATTTGATGTGCATAAGAAGTACTAGTGATACCCATTTATTGAGGGAAGTACTTAATTAAAAGTCCTAATTATCTACTCAAGTAAAATCTTAAAAGTACTAGTGATATACCGTATATAGAGGAAAATACTTAGTGAAAAATACCTGTATCGTGTGGCCTTAAAAGTACTAGTGTCATACTTCGATTAAAGGGAGTATTAAACTAATCTACACAGGCAAAGTCTTAAGTGTGAGAGAGTATTGTGGAAGCTCGTTCGTGCGTCTTTTGTTTCTATATATATCATTATCTACTATTAAAATACGATATCCATGTGTAGCGAATATACTATATGAATGTAAGCTGTGTTGTATTTATCCTCTATTACCTTTTTGAATGTGTTAAAGTGAATTCAACTTCTCCAGTCAAGTAAGAACCTACCTAATTTATACAAGCAACCCCAGCAAAAACCTGGTATAACATTGGCGGCAGACGGTGGTTCTTGATTCGGTAAGAAGTCATTTGACACAAAAATCAAAAGGGAATAGAGCGTTCTATCACATACATCATCATGGCTACACGCTCACACATACCTACGGTATACCGAAGTATGAGGCAGAAACATATCTACATATCTAGATATGTTAAGTCCAGTGCTTAGCCTTGCATATCAAACCGATCACGAAATGATCCCAGTGTTATTAACTGTTATACCAGGGTTTTTACCGGGTTTAGATTGGATTTTGGTAGGTTCTACACGGTCGAGGATCCGCAAGGGAACTAGGAATATCCTTAATTATCTCTCTCTTTCACTATGCTTCTTCGATATAGAAAATCTCACAACTCTAAGAAGTAATTAAATCTAAATAGTTGACTCTGTCTTGATAATAATTCCTGTTTGCAATGGGGAAATAAACAGAATCTCAATTGTGGACTCTATCTTTTATCTTTGCTCACTTGTCACAATAGTGGAAATAAACAGTCTCAATTAGAGCCCCTGGTTAAGTCATGTTTCGTTGTCATATAATCGGTATTGGCATAATTGGTATTGTCATAATCAGTAATGTCAAGATTGTTAGTTGCGTTATTTATGGATAATTCCCTCTTGTATATAAAGGCTGCAGCTGTTGACGATTATTATGTAAAGTTGTTGGGAACCATGCATGACATCTGTTATTCATTGATTCTTTTAATTCCAGGTAGTACGGATCCTCCAACAGCTCCAGATTATTCCAGACCTTATTTGCCCTGTTGAGCAGTTTTTGATTTATTGGAGTTAGTTTACTAAGATTGTGAAGTTCTTCTGTTGTGAAATTGTATGGGTAAGGTTCGTCATAGGCGAAACGAAGGGCTTTATTCTGGATGTTCTGCAGTCTAAGTAGTTGTGTGTTTGATAGTCCTGTGAGAGGTATGCATGGGTATTCAACAGCGGGTATAACATAAGCCTTAGCTAAATGAAGTTTGATATTTAGTGCAAGATCTTTGAACATATATACATCTTTTAGCGCTCTATTACCTTTGTTAATTATATCTGTGACATGCTTTATGAATCCTCCTTTCGTGATTTTGAGGCCCAACGTCCTTTTGTTGCTCCATCAGATCACCCTCGACAATTATGTCTTCTGTTTTCTTGACTGCTAGTGGAAATATTGATTTTGTTTTAATGATAGTCTTTATTTTCCAGGCCCTTTCAAAATTATTTACTTTAGTTATCTCGTTTTCCACCCTATTAGCCATCCTCCCTCGATTTTCCCCTGTAACTGATTACCTGAGTAATATCATCGGCGTATACGATATTCATACATCCATGTGCTGGCAATGGTAGGTCCATGGTATAAATGGAGTATAACATTGGTGAGAGAATACCACCCTGGGGCACCCCGCTCAACAGCTCAAACTCAGGGCCAGTGGTATTGTTAATCTGGATTCTAGCACTCCTATCCATTTGGTAATCACATATGAGTTTCTCTAGATATCCAGGTAGTTGTAGCTCCAAGATCTTATATTTGAGCCTCTCATGCCAGACATTATCAAATGCTTTTGATATATCCCTTAATACTATAATATAGCACTGGGTTTTTTCCGCCAAAGGCTGTGCAATTTGTTCATAGATTATAGCCAGTGCTGTGGTGGTGCCCCTGTTCTCCCGAAAACCATGCTGTTGGTGTGGAATTAGATTATTTTGGTTCAAATGTAGTCTTAGCCATGTGTATATGCATCTCTCCAGCAACTTACCAGGGACCTCCAGTAAAGATATTGGTCTATATGATTTTGGGTCGTAATGTGATTTATTTTCTTTGGGAATGAAGTGGAGAATTGCTTGTTTGAAGCGATCTGGAAAGTACCTCATTGATAGAGTCAGGTTGAATATAGTTACTAGCATTTTTTATAGATTCTTCGGGTAGTTCTTTTAATATGGTGGAATATATTTTGCTGCTTCCAGATGCTTTACATTTCAGATATTTGATATGGCGATGTAGTTCCTCTAAAATTATTTTGGTTTTTACAAAGTCCTGTTGGTTGAAGATTGACAGGTCTGCTACATGGTCGGGGGGTTTTCTATGTCGGTTTTCTCTCAGAAACTCGTGAACCCTCTCTTCATTCTCCTCATCAAATTCTTAATTTTCATCTTCAGATATTCTGAAAGTTGGTTCCCATATTCTTCTAAATATTTGTTCCTTCTCATTATCATCATATATTTTGGTGTTGTGGTCGTCTATAATATATTTTGGCATTCCCGATTTACCGCCCTTCATGTCTCTTACCTTTCTCCAAAACTCTACCGGTGCAGGATATATTTGTGTTAAGTTTATGATTTTTTCATTGTATTGTTCATCATGGATTCGTTTACTTTCCTCCTCAATCTCAGGCTGCAGTCTCCTATACTCTCTGTACCTGTCATAATTACATCCCCCCACTCCTGCATCTCTACTTAATTGCTTGTATTGATTTTGGATATTCCTTAATGCAGCACTGGAGATGGCTCGTGATTGTATCTTAGATGACGTAGTTGGAATATGTTTGTCAATAGCTTTTTGTGTGATTTTGTACTATTGTTCAGTCATCTCATCGACCTCCTCAACCCCAACTTCACCCTCATTGTAGTTATGATTATTACTCAGTTCGTCAGATATTGTCTCCCTGAAACTGTCCCAACTCACATTGCGAAAGAAGTAACGCTTCCTAACTGGTTCATAGATTGCTTTGGCAGTTAGTGTAATGATAATTGGTAGGTGATCTGATGTAGTTATTGGACCTGGGTCAATCCTTACATTATGCCTGCACTTGTTATTGCCCAAGATTATGTCTGGTGTTGTATGTGAGTTTGCCCTAATAAAAGTTGAAAAATTAGGACCGATATGCACCAGTGTATTATTTCTCATCAATCTAGCAAGACTTTGGCCAACAAGAATTATGTCCGACAAGCGTGTGTTTTTCGTTCAGATCCCCCACAATGTAAGTCGGTTCATGTTTAGACTGTAGTCTATGGAAGTCTGGGAACAGTGGAAATGGGCGCCTGGGGGGTAGGTATGTGGTTGCAACATTAATTAGTCCCAAAGTTGTTTTTATAGATATGCAGAGTACATCAATTATAGAGTCTTCATCTATCTTGTGTCTAATGTCACTTCTAATGAGGATTGCACTTCCATCATGATTAGAATAGGAAGTATATAGTAAAGGTGAGGCAAGTAATCAAATTTACCCTAGTAATACGACCTACGCCAAGGCCGATTTTACACTCCAGGTACCCAGTTTAACGTATGGGTGGGACGAGGCGAACACGAGAGAAGGCCTGCCCAATGGCCACTGAGCAATCCTGGTGGCTAACCAAGTTCTCAGTCTCGTGTGTTGATTGGTTGTAGGAAGCCACCAATCAGGCCCCTGAATTCATTTTAGCCACCATGAATCCAGGTACTCATTTTCGTCTGAGTGAGACGGAACTGACAGGGAATGGAGTTTGTTCAACACTCCTGGGCTACTTAAACCCTGGTGGCAAGCCAGGGAAATTTCACCCACCCCTAGGGCAACATCTGGTCAATGTCGGTACCGGGTGCAATCACCCAACAGGTGCGGTCACCCATCCAACTACTGACCAGACCCTACGTTGCTTAACCTTCTGATCTATTATCAGGGTTGCAAGCGTTAGGCAGGGTTGCCCCTGATTAGAATAGAAAAATAGATGGGTATTTATAGGGGGCAGGGGGGGTTCACGCGTCGCGAGGTATGCGGAGTTAGTCGGCAGTCTGCGTCCGTGGTTGGCTGGCCGCTGCTATCCGCGCACTACGTCTGTTGATTGGCTGTTGGGGTCCGGGAGCACCTGAAGCTGGGAGTTGGCTAGGTATAGCGTTGGCGGGGTCATTTCCATCGTGTTGTCTGTTGGTGTAGGGTCTCCTCGCTGTGGGGAGAATTTGGAGGTCTAATGTCTGGTTGTTAAGAGGGGGGTTTAGTGCTTGTATGTATATAGCTTCAGGGATGGGAAGGCATCTGGAGTCAGGTTCTTTATCTAATATGGAGGTGTTGCTATCGAGGTCTTGACGGGTTAATTGAGGGTGGTCAGGGCGGTTATAATGAATTTTGATAGCGCCAGATTGAAGGTAGAGGGTAAGACGACGGCTGCGGCGAGTCTGGGTCATGCCGATATACGATTTACGGGGCCCACAGTCCCCTTTGGTACAAGCATGTTGGTATATCACATGATCCATATTCAGCTGTTTATTGTCGTTGGCAGGGCGGTTACTGAGTACAAGTTGGGAGGTTTTGGGGGATTTATAATATATGATTAATTTGATTTTGCTATCAGTGTTGGTGGGCTGAACATTCTTCAAATATATATATATATATATATATATATATATATATATATATATATATATATATATATATATATATATATATATATATATATATATATATATATATATATATATATATATGCATACATATATACCGGTATAAAAACAAATCAATAAATGAAAGGAATCACGCCTTAGAACTATAAATATTATAGTTTAATTTCAAAGGCACATTACCCATATGATGTAATTAAAGTATGTGATAGTGATGATACAGTACAGTTGTTGTGTTGCAGGGCGTCTTGCACTTCATTATGCAGCCTGGAAGGGTTACGTTGACTGTGTGTCACTGTTGCTGCCAGACCCCAAGACTGACACCAGGGACCAGAAGGGCTGGACACCAGTACACTGGGCCAGTCAGGCCAACCATATTAATATTGTGACCCAGCTGGAAAAGGCTGGCTGGGACCTCGCTGCCCGGGCCAATGGTAGCATTACAGCACTGCATGTGGCAGCGTACCATGGCAGTGTACCCATAGTTGAGCATTTAGTTACCAAAGCTGGACTCAACCCCGAAGACCTGGACAGTGATGGACGGTCAGCCATACACTGGGCACAGAGGGGTGGTCAAGACCAGGTGCTGCACTGGTTCACCAAACATCAACCCTCCACCGCCACCACTGCCACACCCTCCACCTCCACCACCACGCCTTCCACTTCCTCCACCTCCACCACACCTACTACCACCAACACCATCACCACACAATTATCATCACACCCGAGAAAGGCTTTGGTAAGTGATGGTAGGAAAACACTGACAGGTTGTGTAATAGTAACATCCATATCCATTCAGTTTCTGATGGCACCTTTTCAGAGTTAATTGAGAAACTATTACCTTTTCAATTCCTATAAGTCGTTACTAAGTTTGCTGCCGATAACACACATCACATAGCCAATCGATATTTTGAGAGGCGAGTGCTAGCGAGCCAGTATGTTGAGGCGTGGGATGTTATTATATATATATTGTTTGTGTATGAACTTAGTGCGAGGGGAGGCCTGGGGTGCGATTGTTTAGCATGATCTGGCTTGGGATCTGATGAGATTTTATTAATTAATGTATTATATTTGATCCATTTACATATATATATATTTTTAGTGAAGCAGGTATAACGCTGGTTGGGCTAGTATTTATACAATTGATATAATTGCCAGAATATAATCAAAGATGTTTCATGATATACTGCAGAGGTTAATATAATACAATTTAATTATTTTACCCAACACTATGCAAACTGATGGGTGTGAACAGAGAAAATAAAGTGTCCATAATAATCGACCCATATAAAGGTATACTGGTGGTAATATATCCATCTTATACCAGGATAGACAGTTAAATCACCATCATAATAATCTACCCATATAAAGGTATATTGGTGGTAATATACCCATCTTATACCAGGATTGGGAGGTTTGACGACCTCCCTTATAACCAAATAAGGAAAACCTCTTATTTAGTAGCAGTCTCTACATTTCCAACGTAGGGCTTAAGATCTCAGCCGCTACCACAGCGGGCCGATTTATCGGTACTCACGCGAAGTACTAATAATCTCTAGAGTTGCACCTCAATTCACTACTAGGCACATTGTACACACTCCGAGACGACTAAAGAAGGAAGAGAAAGCGAAGGAGAGAAAGAAGTTATAGTTACCCATTTAATCTAGCTGCTCTCCTTATAGCCATGCTCCATTTTCTATGAGCCTACACCAGTATATTAAACAGTATCTAGGTATCAAGTAATCAATTTAGATTGGATGGGCAGGGGATCGGCAGGGGAGGGCGGGATACTCTGTTGTTGAATACTCCGAGACTGCTACCAAATAAGAGGTTTTCCTTATTTGGTTATAAAGGAGGTCGTCAAGCCTCCCAATTTAGTAGCAGTCTCTACATTTCCAACGTAGGGCTTGAGTCCCACATTGGAGGCGGACATCCAATAAACCACAAAAAACCCAAGCCTTAGCAAAGTAGAGGACCAAGAAAAGACACAAATAAACATTTTAGTTTATTGGCAAAAAGAGCGTAACAGTATGGTGCATATTAAGAAAATACAGTTACTAGCATATCAGTCTAGGGTCTAAAATGCACAGGCAGGTAAAGGAATAGGTCATGTCGACCTTGGAATGGCACACCAACATGGAAAAGGTGAAGTCAATTGTAAAGTATTACAATAACAAAAAGCACGGCACAGCAAGTGGATGACCTCCGAAGACACTCTTTAAGTACAAGACATGGGTATGAGGCATAGGCATACCAATACAAAAACCCGTAGACAGTATAGTCCAAATGTAATAAACCTTAAGAGTTACATCCTTAACACTAAACAGACAGTACTGTTCATACAAGTATTGACAGAGAAAGTCTTTGTACAAGCATACAAAAAGAACTCCCCCCCCCCCCATGTTTTAGGGAAAGGAACAAAATACAGTATGGGATGAAGAGACACAGGAGATGGTGGACGTCACCAAATGACGCCCTGTAGTTACACGCCATGGGTAGGAGGCAGAAACATACCAACACAAAACCCGGAGAGAGTGGAGTCAGAATGTAAAAACTGTAAGAGCGAAATCCTATAGTGAAACCAAGTGTAAAGTATTCACAAAAACACAAGGCATGGCATAGCTCCTGGTGGATGTCATCATAGAACACTCTGTAGTTACATGACATGGGTAGGAGGCATAAGAATACCAACACAAAACCCGGAGACAGTGGAGTCAGAATGTGAAAACCGTAAGAGCTATATCCTCAATACTAAACAGACAGGACGTACATGTATTGAAAGAAAGGCTTTGTACAAGCATAAAAAAATACCTCCCCCCCCCACTTTTCAGAGAAAGGACGAAAATACAGTATGGGACGAAGACAGCATGAATAGAATCAGGATGGATGACGAAGCAGGTGACACGTTGGTTTAACGCAATCCAAGGTATATCCAGCCTGGCCATGGACATGGAGAGGTACGAAGAGACAAATGCACTGCGGGGGTACCATAACCCTGTGTCGGTTATGTGAGTGTATAAGCGTAAGAGCCCTGACCACTATCCGTGGTGTCGATGACCCATATTAGATGGGAGCCCCACCCGACCTCACACGACGCATCAGTGTCTATCCAGATGGCCGCAGGAGGAGCAGTTCAGGGCACAGCTGCAGCGAGCGAGCCCCGAGCAACCAAGTGTGACAGTCTCATATGTACCAAGCGCGGTACCGGCCACAGCCAGTAAGAGGGGGTGGGGTGCGATACAGGGAAGTGTTAGGGGACCAGCAGAACAAGATGGTCGAGTCTGAGCTGGCCTAAAGGCACGGTCAGTGCTGCCCAAGGTAAAGATCCCAGCAGGGAAAAAACCCAGAACACGTTCGTGAACGAGAACAGGCAGAACACAACACGCGAAGTGTTGACGCGAATACCCGACTCCGGGCAACAGGAGCACTATGGGTTTTTTTCCCATGGCCCTCAGTGTGAAGGTGGGAGGCCCGCCTTGTTAAATAGCGATTGTGAACTTGCTCACGAAACGGACGACTACAGCAAGTGTGTCCAGGACACAATGTGTGTAGAAGATATTATCGAGACGGCACCTCCCCCATACATGGACCGGATTACCTGGGCCACCTCCTGAGACACTGCGTCGATGACGGGGAGGGCGCCCGAGAGGAGGTTGAGACCTCCACCTCCAGGCCAGACCCTTCTATACCACCGTCGTGCCCACGTCCGGCGTGGCTAGAGCCGGAAGTGGGGGCGGGGAAAACCGGTGCAAACGCTTTGTGTCAGGCCCACCACCAAGTCAATGAGACGGCCTGGTGAGGGGAGAGGGTATTGGCCAGGAGGAGCTACGCATTGTGCGGAGCATAGCCTCCCGTAAACTCGTCATGAAGAAAGGAACTACCACGGCCAACCCCTGTCCTCCTGGCCGTCCTGACAAAACGGACAGCGGGCCTCGCACTCTGGCCTGTCCCCCTCCTGTACGAGCAAGGGAGCGTAGGACGAGGGTCCCGAAACCTGCCAGCATAGTCCACCCACAGGACGGGACGGCAAATCGGGTACAAACGGCCACGGGAGGAGCGTACACAACGCCCCCCGCTCCACTCACATAGTTGGAGGAGGACGACGAGGGCTTTGCCACAACCTCCCATTGGGCGGAGCATGTGTCGCTCAGCACAAGCAATAAAGCCTCCTGCCAAGCCACCCCCAGGAATAGTCCCGGACTTAAATAGCCCGTCAGGAGGAGGTGGCTGCGGACTTCGGCAGGGGCTGACGAGCAGAAAAACCACCCGAACCTGTCGACGGCAATGGGCGGCGAACGTCCTGGACTGGGTAGGAAAAGCAAATTCAACGTACGGCTTAAGATCCCAGTGAAGTCCGAGGAGCGGAGCAGCAGGCCAGACACAAAAGTGGAGGCCACGGTGAGGATGGTCGGTAAAATATCAAATAAGAAACGGTAGAATCCAATACACACAGGACCAACGCCACGTGAGCGGAGGCCTGGGACCTTTCAGCGGGTCTCTGTGTCGATCTATGAGCAAGAGGCCGCCTGTGGAGCGAATTCGAGGCACAGAAGGAAACAGAGGACATATCAAAGGGGGAAACCCAGCTAAGCAGCCGTTCCCTGGGTGCAGATGAATGCAAAGGGCATAAATAACCAGAGGAAAAAGCTATGTGGCCGATTCCAGGTTACAGATACAGGTCACAGGGTACATCCAAGAATGGAAAATTCACCTGTGGAGCGGGTTTCTATAGAAAGAGGAAGAGGCAGAGGACTGCCTCTGTTTGGCGGAAAACATGTGTAAACACAACGTGGAGTCAAGGCCGAACCTCCCAGTCAGTAAAAAGTCAAGTGTGAGCTACCCGACACCAAATTGGTACAATTAGGAGGGGGAATCCAAGACACACAGGACAATTGCCACGTGAGCAGAGTCCTGGGACTTTTCAAAGGGTTCCTCAGTCCACCTAGTACACTAGAAGGCCGCCTGTAGGGCGGAAACGAGGCACAGAAGGAGGACACAGAGGATAGGAAATCAGTCAAGTAGCCATATCCAGGACGGTACATACATTCAATCTTAGACAGGGCACCAACTTCATCAATAACCAAGGAAAAAGGCGATGTGGCCGATTCCCAGATACAGATACAGGGTACATCAAAAAGTAGAAAATTCGCTTGTAGAGCGGAATTCTAGAAAAAGATGAAGAGCCAGAGGACAACAGGAGACCCTCGCCTGTGTGGCGAAAAAATGCGTGTAAACACGAATGTCGAGTCAACTTGTCAAGGAAATGTGTGCCAACACAGGTCTACCATGACGCGACCATTCCCCACTGGTACACACCAGTGGAGGTGATACAGGGTAAAAATATGAGGCAATATAGCCAATATACAGTATATGGGACACCCAAGTAAGACAATATCCATGAACGTAGACCAAAAACACCAGGGCTGGGAGAAGCCCCTTAGCAAGACCCAACCCTGGTGAACAGGTCCAAAATCCATTTGGGGAAAAGAGACCCCCGTTCAAAATACCTGAAAACCCTCTGTATGAGCGGAGGTAGGAAGGGGCGCAGTGGTGATGGGTCAGGTATGGCCGGCAGTAGAGCGGGCACAAGCTGGAAGGAAAAAAGTCAAGTGTGAGCTACCCAACAGTACCCTATTAATAGAAATAGGGGGTGAGGGAATCCAATACACATAGGACAATCGCCACTTTGGGCAGAGTCCTAGGACTTTTCAACAGGCCCCTGAGTCCACCTAGTATACTAGAAGGCCGCCTGTAGGGCGGAAACTAGGCACAGAAGGAGTTCACAAGGGATAGGAAACAGCCAAGTAGCCATGTCCAGGTTCAGTTAGTCAAAGGGTATAACATGTAGACAGGGCTCCAACAATATCAATAAACAAGGAAAAAGGCTATGTGGCCAATTCCTTGAAACAGATACATGGCACAGGGTACATCAAAAGTAGAGTAACCACCTGTAGAGCGGAATTCTAGAAAAGATGAAGGAGCCGAGGACACCAGGAGACCCTTGCCTGTGTGGCGAAATAACGTGTGTAAACACGAATGTTGAGTCAATTTGTCCAGGCCTAGCTTCCCTGTGAGTGGGGCCCTTAGAGTTTCCAGACATCCCCCCCCCCCCCCCCTTATGCTCAAGTAAGCACAGGCAGGGGAAGAACAGAAATAGTTAAAATGTAAAAAAAGCGAGAATTTTAACAAGAGCGACAAGACCGAGACCTCCAAGTCAGTTGAAACGAGGAGAAGAAGGAAAGGTCCTCTATGGACCATCCCAACGGCGCTCAGCTCAAGGCAAAAAAAAAGATTAGCTTAGTTACACAAAACATAAAGGCGAGAATTTTAACAAGAGCGTATAAGACCATAACCACCAAGTCAGTAGAGACAAGAGGAAAACAGAAGGAAAGAACCTGTGTGGCCCATTCCGACACTGCCCGAGAACCCCACAATTACGTTAACACTCAAAGAGCGGGTGGTGGAGTATATTTGACTGTGCCGCCCAGCGGGGGGTTTTACCGTAAACGATCTTGTTTCCGTGCTCGTTTTCATGCATAAACAAGAGCCAGAGCGTAATACAAGTATGTATCCCTGAAAGGGCGTTAAATGAGCTTTCCAATGACACCAGAACCATCCTTCTACGATCACTGGTTGTCTTGCAACGAACGTGAAAGGGCAAAATCTGTAAAATACGGTAATTTCCTTACATTATTACGTGTGAAACGAGTGAGGGAGGGTGGAGTAGGGCGGAGTACATCTCAGTAGCTCCACGGCCACCGTGGCGAGCGGTCATGAGGTAAAATACGCTCCTCCCACCGCTCCGCTCTCCCTCAGAGCATATTATGTGCTCAAAATTGTATGCGACTATAGCTGGGCCCCGCCACATAGTCCTTGGTTCTCTTGCCCGCCTATAGCCGGGCGCCGCCAAAGAAGGGTTAAAGGAATAAAATAAAAGTTAGGTTAGCCTAGGGGGGCGACTGACACTGTTACCAGAACCACGTATCCTCGAGTCAAGTAGGCCCGGGGAAACGAAAAGGAACTGACAAAAGTGTGAACCAAGCGACGAATTATTACAAGACGACCAACTATAGACATGTTGAAAAACAAGTCAGAAGGGCTTATAGGTCAATTGAGACCAAAGCAGCATGTTTGAAAGAGAATAAAGGCTGTATGCCCTATGCTCTCACAAAAGTAGAATCCAGAGAAACTTCATGCTCAAGTCTTGTAAACCTTCGACATGCAGTCATATGAACAACAAAATAAAACAAAAATTCATACAAAAAAGGGAAAAGAAACACAATGCATCACGCGGGAAGCATACATCCCCCCCAAGTTACGTTAAGGGTAATTAAAGTGAACATAAACCCGAAAAGCGAGGGTAGAATAGTACAATCAACGATCGCTACGCGGCGCTGAGGACCCCCCCCCCCCCCCCGAAGTAAACAATAAAATTCAACACCTCTCCAGCACTAAGCGCACACCAAAAACATGCTATAAATACGAAAAGTGCTGCCTACATCACTGAAACGTCCTTCTAAAACCTCAACAGCCTGAAAAGGCTCACACTCACTTAGTTGAAGCGAAGGGGCAGGCAAAAACAGGCACTCGCGGAACACAGAAAAAAGCGTGTCATCGACGGTGTGCGCGAAGAGACTGATACTGTTACATGTACTGATGTAGGCTTATAGAAAATGGAGCACGGGTATGAGGAGAGCAGCTAGATTAATAAAATGGGTAACTATAACTTCTTTCTCTCCTTCGCTTTCTCTTCCTTCTTTAGTCGTCTCTGAGTGTGTACAACGTGCCTAGTAGTGAATTGAGGTGCAACTCTAGAGATTATTAGTACTTCGTGTGAGTACCGATAAATCGGCCCGCTGTGGTAGCGGCTGAGATCTTAAGCCCTACGTTGGAAACGTAGAGACTGCTACTAAATAGACAGGTAAATCACCATCATAATAATCTACTCATATAAAGGTATATTGGTGGTAATATACTCATCTTATACCAAGATAGACAGGTAAATCACCATCATAATAGTCTACCCATATAACAGAATATTGGTGGTAATATACCCATCTTATACCACGATACACATGTAAATCACTATCAACATACTCAACCATTATATATACAGTATATATACCTTTATCAACCCTTTATAAACCCTTGATATTTTACAGTGTAGGCAGCATTAATATAAGTTAATTTACCGAGAACCAGATTGATGAATATTAACCCAATCAGTACCTGTGATGCCCTTTTAACTATATTCTGGCAACTAAACTACAATTTGCATCAGCTTAGGAAGTACACCTAGCAATTAAAAGGCTGCAGACTTCTATATAATTACATATATATATATATATATATATATATATATATATATATATATATATATATATATATATATATATATATACAGGGTGTTTAGAAAACATGTGTACAAAATGAAATGGGTGATAGGGAATACAGAATTAAACAGTTTGTACTCCATGGAAGTATGTCCTTAACACATTACGAGCGGGTGGTCTGTGGCCGTTTTGGGCCTTTTCAGGCCATTCTGACTGCTATATCAACCATCAGCATGAAAGGAACTGTATTGTGCCGAAAACTAGGCGGAAATCGCTACACAATGACACCACATACAGCTACGTAGCACTCGTGGAGCCCTGACAGTGTTACCTCAAAGATGGAAGTTTAGCGGATTTTGCTACATTGTTCTCTTTTCGCGAACTATTGGTCACACGAAATCGCTACACAATGACACCACATACAGCTACGTAGCACTCGTGGAGCCCTGACAGTGTTACCTCAAAGATGGAAGTTTAGCGGATTTTGCTACATTGTTCACTTTTCGCGAACTATTGGTCACACTGTCATCCTCCCGTGCGGTGGGGGAACTGGAGTTAGTGTGGGCCGGGAGGCCACAGATGTCGGACGTATGGTTCATTACTGTTCCACCCATTTTCACTCGATTTTCACCCATTTTTCACCCGTTTTTTGCCAGTTTCTTTAACTCGACATAAGTCGCGCGCCGCTAGACAAGGGTTAAATGCTTCCTTGCGGTGCTACAGGGTAGACAGTTTCAACGTAATTTCCCTAAATTTGTACCCTAACTTCTCTGTGAGTAATCCGTTTACATACAAACATGGTAATTTAATGTACACAACAGTATGAACATTACTTTATTAATGTCAGTACACTGCAAAAACAAAAGAACATTAAATTGAAGAGAAGATTAACAATCATTAATCATCAGTCAGAACTGTTTACTGAACGAAGATGTCTTATGTCTTATGTCATACTGTTGTGTATATTAAATTACCATGTTTGTATGTAAACGGATTACTCACAGAGAAGTTAGGGTACAAATTTAGGGAAATTACGGTGAAACTGTCTACCCTGTAGCACCGCACGAAAGCATTTATGGACATACCTCCATGGAGTACAAAATGTTTAATTCTGTGTGCCCTATCACCCATTTAATTTTGTACACATGTTTTCTGAACACCCTGTATATATATATATATATATATATATATATATATATATATATATATATATACTGTATATATATATATATATATATATATATATATATATATATATATATATATATATATATATATATATTTATATATATATATATAAATATATATATATATATACCGGTATATATACATGCATGTAATTATATAGAAGTCTGCAGCCTTTTAATTGCTAGGTGTATATATATATATATATATATATATATATATATATATATATAATATATATATATATATATATATATATATATATATATATTAAAATAACGGAAAAACAGCTTCTCCGACGTTCTTCATCACCAAGCATTTTTTCTCCTCTGCCCACCACACCTCCAAGCTCCAAGGGAACAAAGCACTGTCCATATGCCGGAGTCGCTGCCATCGCCATAACACCTTCTATAACACCAGGGAAGAACATATTCAACAACATGGACAATCCTGAAGTACCAATGAGTAAGAAAAGTAGAAAGGAAAGACGATACAAGAAAAGGCACCATACTCAACAAAAGTCCAAGCGCCTGTCTACCTCTCAATCACACCACCGCCATGATGAAGAAGCCGAGAATGACTACTACAAGCCCCACTGGAACTCCTCCTCACACCGATGTCCTTATTAACCTGACAGACATCACCAAAGACAACTCAGACAAAGGTATGACCACTGCAGGGAATTTTAAGATCATTATTCATTTGGATAGTTATCTTTATTTATCACTGGAAGAAAATTTAACAGTAAGATTGGGCCACCCTTGTTCCTAATTGGGGATACATGATTAGGTGCACTGATACTTAATTGTCTATCCCAAATTGATGTTTGTTGTTGTGGGTATCATCAAGAAAGCCTTATTAGACATTTCACCGGTCGTAATATCCTTTCCTACCCATAACCACGGGGCTATTGTGGATAAAGAATGCTGCCATGGTAAGCTTTTGATTTGGGATAGACCAAACCAGGGCTCTGTGAGAAACCGTTTACTTATAACAGTATTCATCAGGGAGTCCTTTCGAGATAGCAATATCTCGAAGAAGGCCAAAATATATCCATCACTCTCAGTTCTGAAAGACTCCTATAACAGTCAGAACAGTTAAGATATGTTGCGTTAAAAACAACTATCTTATGTTAGTTCGATAGCGTGTTTGCTGATGCACTGGCATATTTGCACACAATATTTATGACCCAACACCAAGACTCTGGAAGTTCTGCATCAAAACTCTTATAAAGACCAGAGTAGTCAGTGAGTTCTCTCCTGCGTTAACTCAATTTTACTTTACCTATGTACTGGCATATGGTAGGTTTTATTCAAGGTCCAACACCAAGAGTTTGAGTACAACTGCTGTCAACTAGCCACGTCAGGATCACCACCACGGCCCAACTTATATACCGAAGACTATAAGTTACCACTCTACAAATAGATAGTGAGATTATATGCTGTTAGAAACACACAGGAGAAATATCTGTGAAAAGTGATCTATGCTAAGTGTTGTATAGAGAGAAGATTTAAGTTATCAACAGTTGAGAGAACTAGTGACGAGCCTATATATAAGGAAGTACTCCAGTGAAATCATACTCTCTGATTCTTATGCAAATTTAATTATAAAGAAAGTACTAGTGATGCCCAGTTAATTTAGGGAAGTACTTATATTAAATCTGATCATATTAGTACCAAGTGAATATTAAATATTATACTCATAAATACCTGAACAAGGAAACTAGAAAGAAAACCTCATTAGTCATTAACTCTAAAATAACTCTACGTACTTTACTCCAACATTTGCACATACAGCTATTCCGATCTAAAAGGTCTTAGCACAAGTGTAATACCTCAGCTGATGATCTTTATAACAGGACAAGTAGTGTATACCTTCAATTAGAAGACAGTCCTTATATTTACCTATCATATCGAGTGCAAGTGTAAATACCTCGATTGAAGGGAGCACTAATCTATATTGGAGAATTAACAGTTTTACGAGTAAAATATAGTGGAGCCTCGCTCGTGCGTCTTGTACATTTTGTTCTTTACCATTATTTTAGTTTTACATATGCAATATCCTTGTGCCGATAAACATAATATGAATGTACATATTGTTATAAATATCCTCTATTGCTTTCTGTGTATGTGTTGAAACAAATTTGGCTCCTCCAGTCAAGTAGAACCTCCAATTTAAACCAATCAACCCCAGCAAAAACCTGGTATAACATTGGCGGCAGACGGTGGTTCTTGATTTGGGAAGAAGAAATCGTTTAGCACATAAAACAGCAAAGAGATAGAGCGTTCTATAACATACGTTATCATGGCTACACGTTCGCACATTCCCATACCCAAGTATGAGGCAGAAATTTATGATATTCGCACGTACCTAGATATGGTCAGCCCGGTACTCAGCCTGGCATATCAGACCGATCGAGAAAAGATCGCTGTCTTATTAACTCACCTGGGGAAGGCTGTGTCCCTGGTATGGTAGCCGAACAAGTCACCCCAGGACTGTCTTGGGAAGATTTCATGACCATTGTGATCAATGCTGTTCAGCCATTACTAGGCCCCGTTGTAGCCTTAAATAAAATCAACAAAATAAAGTAAGGGAGTGATGTGGACATGACTTTTGGGAGTGGTAAATTAACAGGTAAAATCCGCATACCCTCTGTCCACCTTTGAACAGCAACAGCAACAGGTGCTCTGTGTGCTCGTAAGGATCCTCCTGTCAAAGGTTAGGGAACAGTTTACCATCCATGATCCTGTGGGGTTTGTAAAGTATTTAATCACCACACGAAAGTTGTTGGCAAATCAACCGAAAACTTCCACGGTAGGAGCAATAAAAAGATTCCCCACACAACCACAAGGAAATAGAAGACCCGGACAGTCCAATTATCAAGGAAATAAACCTCATTACCTATTCCAAGGCCGCCCTCAAGCTTTCTCGTCAGGCTACCCACAAGGGAATCTATGAATATTTTCAACACATCAACAACCTGGTCGCTCGTACCAGTCAAATCATCAACAGAATTGAGGTCCGAAGTCACACGGTCCACCTCAGAAGAACTATGATAGCCCCATCGTAATGATAAATCCCTACGATTTTAGGGCCTGTAAGTCCACTTGCCCGATTCACAAAATCAGAGATCAGGCCAAGAAGAAGATATCAGTAAAAAAGATCCTCACAACAGACGAAGTAGTACAAGACATGGACATCGACTACCTAGACGAAGAATATTGTCCTTTAGTAATTAATCAAATTCAAGCCATCGAGGAAGAACAAGAAAAAGAAGAAGAAACAGAGGAGATGGACAGCTTCCTCAGGTTTTTTAAAACCTTCCCCGCTCATTATGGCCTCGGCGGGGGAGCCTATGTTGTGGAAACCTCCACCCGTCTACCACTTAGCAAAAGTTGAGTGCATTGCAGTGCGTCTTTTAATCGAAACAGGAGCTGCAAGATCTTGCCTTTTCAACACATTTTATGAGAGACATCAAAGACGGTTTGGATCACTGAACGCGTCTGACACAACTTTAATCAGCGCAGGAGACACCCCGCTACTTATTCGAGGAGAGACTAAACCATTATGCATCACAACTCCTCAACCCGAAGCCTCATGCCACCACCCTTTTGTAGTTTTTTCTCAGACTGCACGGAATATTATGGCTACATGGGTTTAGACGTCCTACAGATATTACAAGCCTAACTAGATTGTGGCCGACGTCTATTAACTTGAAAACAAAAAATAGTTGTTGAAGTTCCCCCTAAAAACATTCCCAGAAATAGAAGAAGGATCAAACATCGGACTTCCCACCATTCGGAAGAAAGGACAACAACTAACCTCAACAAGCCTGGAAAAAAAATCACCTAGGGAGAAAAAAGTCAACAGGCAAGCAAGCAAAAAATCTTCGCCACCAGCCTCCATCACGGTAATTAACCCTGCCATGACTTCTCAAAAAGTGATAATCCCAGCCCACCACCAAAAATGGGTAGCGATCCACCAACCCATAAATTCCACCATGATATTTTCTCCAAATCTTGATCATCCTCAAGCCGAAAGATGCAGGATACAACCTGCAATAGTTCCCCTTACTAGGGGCGCCACCATGATTGCGAATATTTCAGATGAACCTCTCACATTACCTTAAGGTCTCGTCATTGGGGACCTAGAGACTTTTGAGGAATATACACCTACGAGTTCCACGCCCAATGCGCCCCCTGTCTTGCCCACGATTCCCCAGCAACTGACAGAGATACAACAGCATCAACTCTCTTCACTCCTTCAAGAATTTGCGGACGTTTTTGCACAATCCGCCACAAAAATTGGAAAAATTCATGTAGTGGAACACAACATTCACACCGAAAGATTTCCCATCCGTCAACCTTCCAGAAGTAAAAATCCTCTACAACCTCAAGAAGAGGAGCGACAGGTACAAGAGATGCTGGACGCAGGTGTAGCCACGACCTTCGTCAGCCCCTGGTCCTCCTCCGTCGTTTTAGTAAAGAAGAAAGATGGATCCACAAGATTCTGTGTGGATTACAGACGGTTAAATGATACCACAATAAAAGACGCCACCCCCTTACCTAGAATTGATGACTCTCTCGATTCCCTGTAGGCCTACAGATCAAAATGGTTCACTACTCTTTACCTTCAGGCAGGTTACTGGCAAGTGCCACTCAAGAAAAGCCACCAACAGAAGACCGCATTTTCAACCAGTGGGGGCAACTTATACGAGTTCAACGTGCTCCCCTTTGGTCTCTGTAATAGTCCTGCCACTTTTTCACGTCTGATGGAGTCGGTCCTCAAGGGCCTCACCTGGGAAATATGTCTAGCATACTTAGACGACGTCATCGTGTACGG
This sequence comes from Paralithodes platypus, assembly GCA_032716605.1. Classification (NCBI taxonomy): domain Eukaryota; kingdom Metazoa; phylum Arthropoda; class Malacostraca; order Decapoda; family Lithodidae; genus Paralithodes; species Paralithodes platypus. Next base: position 3,920,555 of record CM064578.1, on the reverse strand, counting down.
TAAAACTTGGGAAGAACATCTTCAGCGCCTTCGCCAAGTACTACTACGGATACGAGGTGCAGGTCTCAACCTTAAACCATCAAAGTCTTCAGTAGCTAGAACAATAGTAGCTTTCTTAGGTCACGTGATCTCGGCTGAGGTTATATCACCTGACCCAAAAAATTATCTGCAATAGCAGTCGAGACTCCACCTACCACCGTGAAAGGCGTGCGCTCTTTTTTAGGTTTAGATTTGTCAGAAAGTTCACTGAGATCGCTCGCTCCCTGCACAAGTTGACTAAGAAAGACGAACATTTCATTTGGACTCAGGAAAGAGACACCGCCTTCAACATCTTAAAAGATCATCTAGTGCAAGCCCCAACAGTGACATTTCCAGATTATACAAAACCATTTCGCCTATATACGGACGTTTCTCTATATGCAATAGGCGCGGTGTTAGATCAAATGCAGGACGACAAAGAACACATCATCACCTGCGCCAGCTCTACTTTAAACTCAGCCCAATGCAACTATGCGGCAACAAAAAGAGAGTGTTTAGGAGTGATCTGGGCATTAAGCCATTTCCGCTCTTTCTTGCTCGTCACCAAAATCGACATCATAACGGATCATCAGTCTCTACAATGGCTCAGAATGTCTGAAACCAACTGTACTCTCCTGGTACGTTGGCGCGAAACATTAGTTTGATTTTGAAATGCACTATCGCCCAGGTAAATTACACACTAATACAGACACCCTGTCACGTTTACCTGTCACAACTATTAACGTTGCCCAACGTCTTTTTCCAAGTATCACAGTCACCCCTCAACAGCAAATTAACCAAGTTACCCTTTCCTCCAAATTTCTTCCAAGTCAAAATTATATCAGAGTACCCCCTGCAACCCTACACTCGCCCCTACAGCCATCATCATCAACAGGACAAGATCATCTCTCATTATTGCAAGCATGGCTCAACAAGAAAAAATCTAAGTGGATCCCAAAAGATATTATTTGGTGACCAGTTATACACCGAGTTTGGTCACATTTCAGTGGATCCACAAACAGCTCAAGATATTTTGTTCATAATACACGAGGGAAACGGTATACATCTTGGTCAAACAAAAATGTTAACAATCTTCAGACAGATCTATTGGACTTCAGGCCCCACCGCGTTAGCGAAGAAAATCACCGAAGCCTGTAAACCATGCCTATTAGGTAAGGATCGAACAAAAACTCCAGGTCCTGCAGGACAACTTTCAGCTGCTAGACCATGGCAAACGTTATCCTTAGAAGTGATGGGCCCATTTCCTGTGGTAAACGGAAAAAGATTCGTCATCACCTTCGTCGACGTCTACTCCAAGTTCCTCATAGCCTGCCCTGTCCAAGATCACAGTGCTCTCTCAGTCGCAAAAGTACTAGCCACAGAAGTATTAGCAGTGTTTGGTCTACCTGAAAACCTTCTCTCCGACAATGCCCCAGAATTCTCCAATAAAGTATGGGAAAATTTTACAAATTTGTGTGTCATAGAGGTGTCGCATGCATCCCCATACTGGCACCAAGGTAACTCCATAGTTGAGAGAAGTCATAAGACCATTAACCCATGAACGGCGAGCGTCCTCAATTGAGTCAGTAGTGAGTGAAGGCAAGCGTCCTCATAAGAGCCAAGGCCTAAAAAAAACTTTTAAAAGACCCCAGTAGCACTTTAAAAAAAAAAAAAAAAAATTGTGTTTAAGTGAGATAATTCCCCTCCATACCTCCTATCACTCCTCCACATGTGTCAAAATCCCCTCCTTCCCCCCTCCCCTTCAATTATCACCTATTTTCCCTCCTATTCCCTTATTTATTGGTATATTTTTGTGCCAACATCTCCAAGCCGGTTCTATGCTGTGGTCATGTGACTAGTGTGTTGCGTAAGGGAGAGTGTGAGTGAGTGACTCAGTCAGGCTTCAGGCCTCGCGAGGGGAAGGTGTACGTGCCGCCTGCCTCAGATTCATGAATGACCGGTCGGCAATAATTCACAATTTGGACCATCTAAACACTATTCCCACTTGTTTTATTGTTGTTACATGTTACTATCTGCATATTAAAAGTAAAATAGGCGCATGTGAATAAGTAATAACGATATTTATCGTAAAATGACGATTTTAGGCGGGAAAGAGGCCTAATATCGTCGCCCAGTTACATGGTGTCCACTATATACAGCTCGCGCTTTAGAGGTTAACAATCAACTAAGAACCAGACTCATTGCCCTACAAACCCAATATTGGCCAGCTCAAATAAAGATGATTCAGCGGGGTATGAATTCTGTCCTAGAGACGACGGCATCACGCCTCACGAAAGGATTTAGGGCGGGGCCCCTTTTTCCTGCCTTTCAGGGACGTTACCAAACCGTTCACCCCCACCATCAAAACAGACCCTTTACAACACCTGCAGAATGTCCTTCAAACTGCACAGCTATGTCAGGACACTACCAAGGACGCCTCACCACCTCAGAGTCCGTATGCAATAAATTATCTCATTATGGTTGCCAAATTACCGATAATCAACAAACTGGGACCTAGATACGTAGGCCCCTATATGATCATCAAGGTGCCAAATCCATATCAGATAATTATAAATTACCACGTATTGTCTCGGGTATACAGAAGTCGCTTTGTGAGGATTTATCGTCCTCTGATCATGGATAGAGATAGATTTTACTCTAATCCTCCAACAACGACCACCACTCCTTCACCTACTTAGCCACATCAACGAAAACTGTGAGTTGTCAATCAGTCCACCTCAACCGCCTATAACTACCTCAAATATTTCTTCTTCCGACTCACCTTCACCTTCCCCCATCCCCCCAAATCTTTTCAATCCTCCCAAACTATCTCACAAAACCTCACTGACACCTCTTCCTCCCCATACCTCCTCTCCTAACCTTCAAATTACTCCTCAACCTCAAAAGAACATAAACCTGCATCCTCAATCATTCCAAACCGCCCTAGGTGCTCCCTACGTAATAAATTTCCCTCTACTCTCTCACGCCGTACTACGGCCAAACATTCGCACAACAATCATCCCTTCACCTCTCATGATAACCCTCTTTCTTTTAAATGTAAGAAATATTCTTCTAGTTCCTCAACTTCTTCATCAGATTCTTCATCTCCCCCTCCACATTCATCTTCATCATCAAAAATCTACTGCTGTGCCCTTACCTTGCTTTACCCCTAAGCTTCGCAAACAAACTTTAACACTTAACCCGTTGAGCCCCGGCTAGTTATAATATTTTGTTCACCCCAGTCCCAAGCCATTTTCACTTATTTTTTTTGTTTGCTAAAATGGAAGACAAGGATGAGAAATGAAAAAAAAACAAAAAAAAATCACCTCTGACATTTTTTTTTGGGGGGTGGGGCCGGTGGGGGGTTGGGGGGGGGGGAGCTTCAAAAAAATTTGTTGAGCCAAAATGGAAGAGAATGGTGAGAAATGAACACACACATAAAAAAAAACTCATTTCGGTCATTTGGGGGGCGGGGGGGGGGGGGTTTCAATAGTTCGTCTCCCCCGCATGACCACCCGCCCGGGAGCACTAGGGTAAAAACTGAGTATGGCATTGTACGGCATACATCCTAAGGAGTATCTCACATAAATCTCAAGCCTCTAGCTCCCATACGACCGGAGTAATGAAGGTTCAAAGTGGCGGTAAACTAGGGGTGTAAACTATCCCCACTAAGCCCACCACCACCAGCCGCGCGGCAGTCTCGGCCCGCTCACACCTACTGGCCCGGCTCCCCCACACACTACGGTACCGCCCCCTCCTATTCTCCCGCCATTTCCTACCTTACGAGCCACGTAAGTGTTTTTTATATGTCGGACGCACGTGATGCGTCGCTGGGAGTTGGTGATCAAAGACTGCCGACGCAACACGTGCGACGCTGGGTCTCTGCGGGTTAAAGAGCGGGGCCCGACTTAAGTCCGTATCTAAAAAGCAGCAAGTTAGGAGCATTATTAAGGATATTAAAGGGTTAAAATCGAGTGCAAATGGCCAGGAGCGCAGCAGGCCACACGGCCGACACCCAGGGCTTATCGCCGCCCACTGACTCACGCTCCCTCTGTTCTCGAGAGGCCGGCAGTGTAGCCAGTAGTGAGCGTAGCTGGAAAAAATATGCCGCTATACGCTAAACTCCCATGTTAGTGGTACTACTGCATGAAAACGACGAGTGCTACGTAGCTCGTTCTGGTCTCATTTTGAAGCTTGTAGCGCCTAGTTTTTTGCTGAATAAATTTCTTTTCATGCAGATACTTGATTGATCATTCAGGAGGGCCTGAATATGCCCAAAATAGCCCAAAACCCCCCCGCTAGACGAGGGTTAAAGCCTCCAGTCAACCAATCTCCCTCACCTTCCTCCTCCACACCCTCAATACCTCCTTCCCCCTCCCCTATACCTCCATCCGCCATCCCCCACCTTGCTCCCCCTCGCCAACTCTACCCCTCAAGTATCCCTCTTAGAACTCCTAAATCATCTATTTCTGTTCCTATTGCAATACAAACTCCACCACCTCGCCTCACACACCCTCGCACACCAAACCCCAGACTCTCTTTCACGCTTGTCAACCCCTCTCCAACTTCCCCCTCTTCATCAACCTCATCTACACCAGTTCCCACTGCCATTCGCTATAAATTGGGTCGTTTATCGACACCTCCTGGCACTAACATATTACCACACCAAAACTCACATAACCACATCACGTTGGCTCCTGCACTCCGCATAGCAAGTGCAAGAAACACAAATTAGCCATCCTCACCCTCCAGTACCACCACCCTTCACCCTTCATTCAGGTCAAAGGGTACCTTTGCGTCCTAACAGCAGCATAACACAAAACCACTGACAGGTCAAAATATAATTTCCTCCCCAACCTCGACCGTGTCAAGTCAGACCCCTACTCGCCAAGTGAAAAAGAAAATGGCATCTCCACGTAAATCACCAACCACATCGACTACCAACCTGGCTATCATCGAAGTACCATTTATAACAAGAATTAGTTGGAGCAAAGCTGATGCTATAACCAAGTCCTTCAGGTTTGTGGACCAAATAGAAACAGCCCTGGAAAACTACCAGGAAATATCCTACCTAACTATACTCGCAGATTTAAACAGGCATGCATACACAAGGTCAAAGAAGTGGTGGAAGTATTTGGATACCTGCAAAAGCTTTTCAAGAGACCATGATGCTTGGTGTTTTCAACTCCAGGCACGTGGTAATGGCTTTCATAGGGACGAAGGAGGTAAAATAACGGAAAAACAGCTTCTCCAACGTTCTTCATCACCAAGCATTTTTTCTCCTCTGCCCACCACACCTCCAAGCTCCAAGGGAACAAAGCACAGTCCAATAAGATATACCAGAGTCTCTGCCATCGCCATAACACCTTCTACAACACCAGGGAAGAACTTAATCAACAACATAGACAATCCTGAAGTACCAATGAGTAAGACAAGTAGAAAGGAAAGACAACACAAGAAAAGGCACCATACTTAACAAAAGTCCATGCGCCTGTCTACATCTCAACCACACCACCGCCATGATGAAGAAGCCGAGAATGACTACTACATGCCCCACTGGAAGTCCTCCTCACACCGATGTCCTTATTGACCTGACAGACATCATCAAAGACAACTCAGCCAAAGGTATGACCACTGCAGGGAATTTTAAAATCATTACTCATATGGATAGTTATCCTTATTTATCACTGGAAGATAATTTAACAGTAAGATTGGGCGACCCTTGTTTCTATTTGGGGATACATGATTAGGCGCACTGGTACTTAATTGTCTACCCCAAATTGATGTTTGTTGTTGTGGGTATCAACAAGAAAGCCTTATTAGACACTTCACCGGTCGTAACTAATATCCTTTCTTAACCATAACTGCGGCGCTGTTGTGGATAAAGAATGCTGCCATGGTAAGCACTTTATTCGGGATAGACCAAACCAGGGCTCTGTGAGACACCGTTTACTTATAACGGCACTCATCAGGGAGTCCTTTCGAGGTAGCAATATCTCGAAGAAGGCCAAAATATATCCATCACTCTCAGTTCTGAAAGACTCTTATAACAGTCAGAATAGTTAAGATACGTTGCGTTAAAAACAACTATCTCACTTTAGTTCGATAGCGTATTTGCTGATGCACTGGCATATTTGCATACGATATTTAAGACCCAACACCAAGACTCTGGAAGTTCTGCATCAAAACTCTTATAAAGACCAGAGTAGTCAGTGATTTCTCTCCTGAGTTAACTCAATTTCATTTTACCTATGTACTGGCATATGGAAGGTATTATTCAAGGTCCAACACCAAGAGTTCGAGTACAACTGCTGTCAACTAGCCACGTTAGGATCAACACCACGGCCCAACTTATATACCGAAGACTATAAGTTACCACTCTACAAATAAATAGTGAGATTATATGCTGTTTGAAACACACAGGAAAAATATCTGTGAAAAGTGATTTAAACTAAGTGTTGCATAGAGAGGAGATTTACATTATCAACAGTTAGGAGTACTAGTGATTAGTCTATATATGAGGAAGTACTCCAGTGAAATAATTCTCTCTGATTCTTATGCAAATCAAATTATAAAGAAAGTATTTACCCTGGGGGTAAGGGATTAGAATATGCCCCACGTGCCTTCTGCGTGTCTGTCGTAAGAGGGGACTAAAGAGGTTGAGTCGGTGGACTTGCGACCCCTATCTGTGAAAAATAATGAAACGACGAAAAACGAACGATCAGCCTCATGCATCGGGGCGGTTCGTGCGTGGCCACCTCTTCGGGGATAACGCCGTTAGGCAATAGATAGATAGACTAGTGATGCCCAGTTAATTTAGGGAAGTACTTACATTAAATCTAATCATATTAATACCAAGTGAATATTAAATATTATACTCATAAATACCTGAACAAGGAAACTAGAAAGAAAACCTCATTAGTCATTAACTCTAAAATAACTCTACGTACTTTACTCCAACATTTGCGCATACAGTTATTCCGATCTAAAAGGTCTTAGCACAAGTGTAATACCTCAGCTGAAGGGAGTGCTATTCTTATCTAATGATCTTTATAACAGGACAAGTGTAATCCTTCAATTAGAAGACAGTCCTTATAATTACCTATCATATCGAGTGCAAGTGTAAATACCTCGATTGAAGGGAGCACTAATCTATATTGTAAAAGTAAGTCTTACGAGTAAAACTTAGTGGAGCTTCGCTCGTGCGTCTTATATATTATGTTTTTTACCATTTTTTTAGTATTACATATGTAATATCCTTGTGCCAATAAACATAATATGAATGTACGTATTGACGTATTGTTATAAATATCCTCTATTGCTTTCTGTGTATGTGTTGAAAGAAATTCGTCTCCTCCAGTCAAGTAGAACCTACCAATTTAAACCAATCAACCCCAGCAAAAACCTGGTATACTGTATATATATATATATATATATACTGTATATATACTGTTATGTTGCTGGGCGAGGAGAAATGACACACACAATAGGCTAAATTAAGATTCAAGAATGATGACATAACCCTTTCCACAATAACCAGGTTCAAGGAAAACTAGATTAAAAATTATTAGTTAAATTAAAATTAAGTAGTAGAATGTAACAAATGTAATCAGTCTCTTCAGGACGAGCACATAATGCACTAAGATTATCAGAAAATATGTAAGTGAAAAAATAAATAACTATATACCTTTACTGAAGCAATGCAAGGTTTAAACAGCTATCACATAAGAATTAATACTTTCTCAAGATTACTGGAAATGGTTAATATCTGTTTAATAACTTAATGAAAACCACATAATATTAATAAAAGCACTACAAATACAACTATTTGTAAATAAATAATAAATACAACTATTTAAAAGTGAAATAAACACTTGAGAAAATACTCCTTCTGAAACTTACAATAAATTAATCTGATCAAATTCACAAACTTGGAAACTAATCACAAAGTAATTAATGCTTTACACTTATAACATTAATAAATGCAATTAAAAGGAAATAACAAAATAATATGAATTTACAGAAAACTCAATGATAATTCATTATTAACTGATCACTAGAAACTTATAATTAATACACAAAAATATCACTGAGAATAATAATTAGGCTATGATATGGGACACACTTATATACTCAACTCCCCAAATCACCGAACAGGAATGCAGACTGCTTAAAATCGTTTGAAGGTAGCCAGGAGGGATATATCACTTCACTAAGTATAATGCTGGGGTCACACATTCACGTATATGCTCCCGTATGCTCCCGTACAAAGGTTTATTGGTAGTTGGCAACCGAATACGTAAAACGTAAGGGCTTAGTACGCAAAACGTAAATGAAATTGTGTCTAGTCGTGGGGGTTGGTACGCATGGCGGGAGTAGCCATGCTGGTCTGGGAGGTGGTGGGTGCGGCCACCCGGTATGTTTTGGATTTCGAATCAGATACGTGGCTCGCGCTCACGTATGTCAAAAGTCGGGAAATCATATGTCTGACCGGGCTAGCTGCTACGTCTTACGGGAGCAGCCCCGTAAGACGTAGCAGCTAGCCCGGTAAAACGTAAGCTTCTCCCGCCAATTGTACAATATTCCCGTAAAACGGGAAAGTTTACGTTAGTCCGGCCGCATCTGGCAGAACCGCCACACTGCGGGTTGGCGGGAAGACGCGGCACCGTTGTACGGTGGGGTTACGGGGGACAACGGGACCAGCGGGGGACACTCCAGTCACACCTCTCACCACACCGGAGCAGCAACCAACAAGCCAACCCTGCCACCCTCTGCACCCTGCCGAAAACAAATCGTAGCAGCGAAACGAATGCACCTATCGCTTTCATATTTTTACCACATGTACCTTACCCTTTAGGCTACCCACCACAAAAATCCCAAATCCCTCCTCCCACCCACTCGCTGACTGTCGGTCCCGTCAGAAGGAAAAAAAAGGAAAATCTGTGGCGGCGAAACGACTGCACCAATCGGTTCCATATTTGTGTGACAAGTCCCTTACCCTTCTGCCTTCCCCCCACCATACCCCCAACCACCTCCCACCACCCACTTCCAGCGTATCCGTACGAAGATAAGGAAAAAAAGGAAAATCCGTGGTGGCGAAACTACCTCACCAATCGACTTCATATGTGTAACACAAGTCAATTACCCTTCTACCTTCCCCCAACCAACCCTAAAACCACCCTCCCACCACCCTCCCACCCATACATTCCGATACCATAAAAGTCTCTGTAGTCTATAGTGTCTTTTCAGCTACTTTCGGGACCATCGGGGACCTGATTTCTGGTGAGGGGAGTGTTTTTTTTACCATTATCCTTCCTTTTTCTCCCAACTTGATAGATTTAGCCAAAAAAAAAAAAAAAATAAATAAATCTGGCACTGGCAGAAGCACACCGTCAAAATTGGCTGGCACTCAGCGGCTTAAAGGTTACAAGGATGAATGGTCTTTCCTCTATAAAGGGAGTTCACAAAATTGAACTCCTCCAGGATGAATTCCGCGATGTTGTTCATGGTGCCGATGAAGGACTGGGAATGGGAATGGTGTGGCCATTCCTGCCCTTTTGTAGTTCCCAGATTCCAACCCAGACCTACGTGGTTGACAAAGACTGTCTTTGTCTGTGTTTGGACAGACGGGGTGTGCCTACGATTGTTCGGAAACGGTCCACGTAAGTCCTAAAAACTCCCAAGACGTACGGCCTCAGCTACGCAGGTCTTGTGGGGGCGTGGCCATGGGCGTGGCCTGTGTTCCCGCAAATCGGGCAGCCCAGGCGGACTAACGGGGACATGCTTACGCAAGTCGCAAGCACGTACGTAGTTCCATACGACTACATTACGTCTGACGTAACACTGGCCCCGTCACGGTACGTATGTCGGGAAGTGCAATAGTCGTAGTCTATACGGGTGTACACGGCCGGACTACGCCCGTCAGAACACAAAATTGGCGATCACGCCTGACGGGAGTATACGGGAGCGATATACGTGAATGTGTGACCCCAGCATAATGGTCACTATTGTATGTACAAGAGCAAGAGAGAGAACAGGCGTGATGAGTCAGTGGTCTGAGAGTAGTCACTCAGAGGGAGCGCCGCTTATTACATTATATTGGCCTACACGCTCCAGGCTCTAGAAAGTTCCCCAAACTCCAAGAACAGGCTAGACAGATCAGATCAGATGAAGTATTGAGGGATAAGCCTTTACAACGGCACCTCGTATTTACATTCTACTTTACCTAAAGTGTGTAGAGAGGGGAGAAGGGGTGTTGGAGAGAGAGGAAGCTGTTGGAGTGGCTTTGTTATGTGTGTTTAGTCTGTATACGTCGTCAGGATGTACCCTGACTGGGTGCGAGCATGTGAAACATGCTAGGACGTACTACCACACCCACTAAATGTCCGCCGTGGCAGGGACTCGATCCCGGGTTTTGCAGATTCACACGTGAGCGTGCTCACCACTTGACCACCACGACCACGACAGCCAGGCGCTGCTGCCTCCGTACGTACGAGACATGAACACGTGAATGATGATGCAATCACTACTCACGCTACGTATCGAATGACTTTCTCTAAAATGCGTATATTAACCCTACCACAATTGTACTTATTTGTATTAATAAATTATTTTAATTCATATTACATAACAATATATATATACATATATATATATATATATATATATATATATATATATATATATATACCAATTACTCCCTCTCGGGCGTAGACTGAGATCCTGTACATTCAACTGCTGTACATTCAACGGTGAAGCCCATTGGATTACCTATCCAGAGGCAAGTCCACTCCACCACACCTCCCCTATATCAATTAATCCTTGTAACTACTATAGATCCTTCCTAAGCTGAAATAAATTTTCTATAATATAGTAGAAATATAAGAATTTCATCGGTATTGAAAGGGTTAAGCAAATATAAGTGTTTGTAACAACATACAATTTTCCTGACTATGACTAAACATGAATCACAGTGAATCACTTTGTTTGACACACTTCTTAACACTAGCTCAGCGGATATTTTGAGAAAGCTTATTGTGTTGTTATTTAAATACTATTGAAGTTTTGTTTGTATTTTTGTTTTCGAGTAATGTATCATAGTTAGCCTCTGGGTATAAAAGAAAGCTTCCCCAATCCCCCTTCACGATAAAATAGAATAAATAAATTAAAATGTATGAATAAATAGATTAAAATTGATAAATTAAAAAATGTCGGTAGAAATATGTCCCAGCTAATGGCCAGTTTCTGTTATTATGCAGTCTTTGCTATCGCTTGCCCAGAACAATTAAATACCTGAATGGGTCTAACCATCATTTGATCCCCAAACAAATGTTACATATGACTTTTGACAGTCACTGTTAGCAAGGGGTTAACTCCAAGTAAGCAAGACTAAAGGTGTCTTTCCATATGGGTTATATGTTAGGTAGTATAGTTAACCATATTAGGAGACGTTTTGAGGTACGTTCCTAATAGGTTATAGTAATGGTTAACCATTTGTGAGGTAACCTTATGTAATTATAGGTTGATTGAAGAAGTAGGTTGATATCTGCGTCCTGCACTGCTCTCTCGTTGATAGATAGTTTAATAGTTGTGATAGATAATCGCCGACACCATTTTCTCTTATGCCTTATAAATGTTATTATAGGTAAAGGGAAAAATAAAGGTCTCTGCTCCAAAACTACGCTGATATTTATTTAAACAAAGTAGATTAAATATACAAAGAGAATGCCCTATGTTGAGAGAGAATCTCTGAGCTGTTAACGTGCCCAATGCTCGTGTCTATCTGTCCTCAAATCTTCTCCCTACCTCTTATCTCTCCTGCTTTTCCACACACCTTAGAGCTGATGGAAATTTACCAAGACCCCTCCTATCACATGTTCAGAGAGTGGAGAGCTATCAGGAGTGTTGAGGTAAGCTTACATTGAGAGGGAAAGGAATTTGAGTCATGTAAATTAGAAGGGGGAAGTTAAAAAGTGTTACAAGGAACACCCCTCAAGGTGTACAATCAACTGCAGAAGTGTTACAAGGAACACCCCTCAAGGTGTACAATCAACTGCAGAAGTGTTACAAGGAACACCCCTCAAGGTGTACAATCAACTGCAGAAGTGTTACAAGGAACACCCCTCAAGGTGTACAATCAACTGCAGAAGTGTTACAAGGAACACCCCTCAAGGTGTACAATCAACTGCAGAAGTGTTACAAGGAACACCCCTCAAGGTGTACAATCAACTGCAGAAGTGTTACAAGGAACACCCCTCAAGGTGTACAATCAACTGCAGAAGTGTTACAAGGAACACCCCTCAAGGTGTACAATCAACTGCAGAAGTGTTACAAGGAACACCCCTCAAGGTGTACAATCAACTGCAGAAGTGTTACAAGGAACACCCCTCAAGGTGTACAATCAACTGCATAAGTATCATTCATTGCAAGTAAAACTACCTTAAAATTATATGAGAGTTGGATATAATGAATCCTAAAAATAATGATTGAATCTAAGATGTAATACAAATGAGGCAAAATATCTTAAGAGGGTAGTGTTTATTTGTTTGATTTATATATTTTAAAGTAAGAATCCAGCCAGCCAATCAACACGCTGCAATAGACCATCTCTTTAAACCAGCTGTATTTGACATTCCTGACGTTTCCCACAACTCTGCCACACCCTCCCTCTCAGCCAATCACGGGCCCCCGTTGTCGGAGCAAGCAAATGCTAGGCCAGCCGCGCACACATATTCATCTTTCACATCGCTCTCGCTCCAGCCACAGGCCGTTTCTCCTAGTTGCAATAGGTCTATGACATCAGTGCAATCCTTATACTCCCGTAAGCCACAACAAGACCTTTGCAACCATCTCCCAGGGACATATTAGGAAGAGATAAGCCCGGAGGAGAGAGAAAGAACTGTTCAAGCTACTCGGCTAGAAAGCACTGCCCGGGCGGGCGGCTCGACCAATCACAGCGCGGCAAATCGTGAGGCGGGGCTATATAAGGAGGGGGGTGGTGCCGCAGACGTCACTCACGTCACGGAATCCCCTGGGCTCACCTGCCAGCAACTCTCTACCTCTCCCTCATCGAACAGTGATAGGAACTTGGCCAAACCTGCTCCAGCCTACCAGCTCGCTTACCACCAGCCAATAAAGTCCACCTCTGGCCCAACACAGCTTTCGTCTGCTGACCGGATACACAAGTATCCTGGTGCTTGTTGTCACATTACTAGCTTACACACTTATAGCCAAGCAATTCAAGAGGGGCGACAAGTAGTAGATGGGACTGAAGACTTCCAGAAGACATATTGGCCGGCCTTGAGTAGGTGAACATTTTTCCAGAGATACCCAAGACTTTTTACAGGACCCTTATGGGCCCGAAATAGATTCATTCAAAGAGAGAACAATGATTGACAAGCCCAGTGGTTCCAACCATTAAATACATTTTTTTTTTTTTTTTTTTTTTTTTTTTTTTTTTTAAAGAGACAATGAACGGAGGAAGGAAAAACACTGATAAAACAAAAAGGTCCATGTGCCTAAAGGCATCCTCCATTCATAAAATGTTTGTAACAACTGGATTTAAACATTTGTAGATTGTAAGTTTGTGGAAAGCAATTCGAGGGAAGTGAATTCCAAAGAGTAGTAGTTCTAGGGATAAATTAATTTTGATAAGCAGAAGTTCTGCATTGTGGAGGAGAAAGTGTAAATTCATGGGCGCTCTCAGCTGCCCTAGTTCTACGGGGAAAGATGTGGAGAGGCGGCACAATTGAAGCAAGTTCCTCGGAACAATTGCTGTGAAAATATCTGTAGAATTATGCAAGGGATGCAACGTTTCTTCGTATGGATAATGTAGGAAGGTCCTGTGTGATTGCAGGGTTATTGATTAATCTAATAGCTTTATTTTGAATTTTGTCCAACTGCCTCAATGCAACCACTCCACTTCCACCCCACAGAGGTGAACAGTAATCCATCTGAGAACGCACATGACTTTTATATATTACGGCCAACTGCTCGTCAGTGAAGAATTCTCGAACTCTGTACAGGAGTCCCAGTTTTTTAGAGGCATTCTTAGCAATGCTTCTAACATAATGTGTCCAGCTCAAGTTAGTAGTTAATGTTACACCGAGAATGTCAATATTAGGGGAAGTGGGAATATTTACATCATTAAAAAATATATGGGAGTCAGTGAGATTCTGTCGGTTAGAAAATTGAATGTACTTGGTTTTCTGTGCATTAAAGGAAACTAGATTCTTTTGTCCCCATTCTTCAATTCTAGAAAGGTCGTGGTTCAGAGAAATTGCAGTGTTTATTTTTTAATTTATAAGATCGGGTTGGGTGAAAGAATTGGTAAATGTGAAGGAACTGTGGAGTGTTGAGTCATCTGCGTAGGAATGTATTGGATTATGAGTGGTAGATATGAGATCATTGATATGAATGAGGAACAGAGTTGGGGCCAAAACTGATCCCTGGGGAACACCAGCATTTATTGAGTGAAATTGAGAATAAAGGCCATCTACCATTACACATATTTTTCTGTTATGAAGATAAGAAGAAATTAGTGGAACTAATGATGCAAGGCCGTAGTGTGACATCTTCGACAATAAGGATTGATGCCAGACTCTATCAAATGCCTTTGATATATCCAGTGCTATTGTATGTGTTTCACCATGCTGGTCTGTAGCTTGGTTGATTTGATGCGTAAGAAGGCAAAGAATGTCTGCAGTTGATCGACATCGTCTAAAACCATATTGCCTATCACTGATTAATTTAATATTCTCAAGATGCTTAATTATGTGATTATTTAATATAATTTCAAAGACTTTACCAAGAGTGGAAGTTATAGCTATTGGTCTGTAGTTTGATGGATCTGAAGAGGCACCTTTTTTAGGAACTGGATGGATGTTTGCTTCTTTCCAGGGTACTGGGAAGCATGAGGTATGAGTACATAGACGGAAAATTTTTGCCAATACAGGAGCGAGCACCAAGGAGCAATTCTTAAGTACTATTGGAGGAATTTCATCCGGACCAGGAGCCTTATCTACTGAGAGATTCTGCAAAATAGTTTTGACATGTCTGGTGTGGATCTTAAGTGAGGGAATTTCAGGTGAATTAAAATTAAGTACAGGGACATCTTGATTTATTTCATCTAAGGTTGAGTTGGTGGAGAAAATATCCGCAAGAAGGTTAGCTTTACCTCGTGGGTCACTTACAAGATTGCCAGTCGGATATTTTAATGGTGGAATGGATGAAGCAGTTGTGAAGTTGGATTTGAATGAGTTAAGAGTAGACCAAAATATTTTGTTATCATTTGGATTATTTAGAAGTTTATTTGCCTGCTTGTGGAGAAAGTTTGATTTAGTTAGGTTTAATACAGTTTTGGCATGATTTCTGATGTTTCTAAAGTAATTAAAGGCTTCATGTGTTTTTGATCTTGTGTATGCATTGTAGGCTATTGCTTTTTGTTCAGTTACTCTAGCACAATTATGGTCAAACCATTTAGGTGAATTAGATCTTTTACTGTTCTTTTGATGAGGAATAAAAGTTTCCATTCCAATTTTTACAAAATCTTGTATGTGGCTCAAGGTGGAGTGTGCATCATTAGAAAAGAAAGAGGTCCAGGGAATATCAATAAAGAAACCTTGAAGACCCTCCAAGTCTGCCCTATCGTAATGCCATTTAGTCACCAAAACAGGTTCAGAGTGGGAAGGCGTGGTAGGTGATAGACAGGTGGCCTGTATCAGACAGTGATCAGAAGATCCAAGCGGGGACCTCACTGTAACATCATAATTTTCTGAATTGGTTGTTAAAAATAAGTCCAGTAGATGGGAATTATGATTAGGATTATCTGGTACACGGGTGGGTTGGTTGACTAGTTGAGTGAGATTAAATGAGTCTGCAAATAGCTCACATTCAAGACCAGCATCATCAGTCCTGGCTGAATGAGTGAGCCATTCAACATTATGGACATTAAAATCACCCAACACAGTGATTTCAGAAGAAGCATTTAAGTTGAGGACACTGAGTTGTGAGGACAGAGAATCAAAAAGACTTTGCTCTGGAGGAGTATTTGGGGAACGGTAGATGCAACATATGTATTTAAATTTACCAGCAGAGATTAATTTGTATATAGAATAATCAAAATAGGGACAATTGAAACCAGTAACCTCCTCCAGGGCAATTTAAGATTTTGCGAAGCAACATACACCTCCTTTAGGTCTGAAATTTTGGAGCAGTTGATAACCTGGAAAATTAAATCTAGACGTGTCAGATGTGGATGTTACTTGAGTCTCTGTCAAAAAAAGGAGAGTAGGGGATTCTGCTTGAAGAAATTGGTGTACAGAATTGATGTTAGAGTGAAGTCCCCTTATATTGCTAAAGAAAAAGCTGCACCGATGATGATGTGTGTTCTTATAGAACTAAATAAAGATAAATAGATTAGACCAATGAATTAAATCAAAAGATGAAGTGGTGAGAGAATATAGCTGTTATTGATAGAAAAGGCTCCATGCCACTTAGCTATAAATAGTATATATATATAGGATCTTCTAGTAGATAAAGGGAAGAAGTCAATAAGAGATTAAAAGCTAGAAGCAACTATAGGAATGACGTGGGGATAAATAATAGTTGCAGATAGATTAGATCTAGCTTGAGAACAAGTAAGGACGGACACTATTCCATATGAACCAAGAATACTTTATGTTAAAAAGAAAACATTGTCATTCGTAGTATTCAAGACAAATAATCCGCCGGAATAGTAATATGATTTGTGATCATGATATAAGTAACAAGTCGAGTCGACTGTTGTGAGGAAATATTGTACTCCTGAGATAAGTAGTTAGTGAATTGATATGTTTAGTATCAATCAAATTAAACATTGAGAATAATAATGTAATCATGATTATATATATATAGTAATTAAGTGTTGAATATTGTAATGGAAATATAGGTGTTTATGAAATATTGATTATACCAGACCATGTGTTGAGATAGTTTATTTGAATAAGTATTATTGAGTTTACTTATTTGTTAAATAGGAAATCAGAGTGGAGACACTCCTGAATAGAGTTTTATTAACGTAAGTGCCTATGGGTACAGATCTACTTGTTATCAAAGATAAGTGATATACTGTATATATGTAAATATGTTAAGTATAGGGAAATAGAGATAACATTTATTAAAGCATTGTTCTTATGATTAAACATATTGAGGACCAGTAAAGTTTGACATATTATTTTGGAGACTAATGATGTGCCTTTGGATCGAAGTCAGAGTGAGTCAATGCCTGAATAGCGGGTATCCAAGTAGATGGTAACAGGAACTTAAGAGTTCCAACGTGCAATCTATTGTGGGTCGACGATAATATTCAATCTGTGTGTAGAACTAATTTCGGCCCGAACAGAGAATCACTTGCTAGGGGAACATAAGCTACTAGGATTTTTTTTTTTTAGAGTTTGTTAAATAAAGATACAAACTTCTGAACAACTTTCGAATTATCTCCACCTTAGTAGTATACTTAGAATTATAAAATAAGTACTACATATTTATGTATATTTATATTTGAGTTTCCTCACTAGACCTCCATCAACCTAAAAACAATACTACCTAGCTCCCTTTCAAGATACATTTTTACATTTTTCGGTATAAAAACGTCCTGGCCGAAGGCCGATTCCCTCTAAATTTCCAGGCTCGCTATCGCTAGGAAATAATCGACATCCAAATGGCACGGAAGGTCTTAATATTTACAAAGAAATGAGGCGAAAGATCTAAAAATCGACGAACTAACAGAACAAATGTTTAAAAATCTCAAAACTATTATGCTAAACATGAGGGAGAAGGGGGTCTAGAAAAAGCGACAACCTCCCCTTAACCCGGGAACGGGGAGAACACTCTTAAAGGGTAAGGCCTAAACAAAACTTGTAAAAGGCCACAGTAGCACTTAAAATAACAGAAATGGTGTTTAAGTGAGATAATTCCCCTCCATACCACGCATCACTCCTCCACATGTGTCCAAATCGACTACTTCCCCCCCCCCCTTCAATTATCACCTATTTTCATTATTATTCCCTTATTTATTGGTTTATTTTCGTGCCAACTTCTCCAAGCCGGTTCTAGGGTGTGGTCATGTGACTAGGGAGTGTGTTGCGTAAGGGAGAGTGTGAGAGAGTAACTCAGTCAGGCTTCAGGCCTCGAGAGGAAAGGGTGTACGTGCAGCCTGCCTCATATTTCATAAATGACCGGCCGGCAATAATTCGCGATTATGACCATCTAAACACTATTCCCACTTGTTTTATTGTTGTTACATATTATTATCTTCATATTAAATGTAAAATAGGCGCATATGAATAAGTAGTAACGATATTTATCGAAAAATTACAATTTTAAGTGGGAAGGAGGCCTAATATCGTCGCCCAGTTACATGGTGTCCACTACATTCACCTCGCGCTTTAGAGGTTAACGTAAAACTAATAGGGTGGAACAAGGCGAAATGAAATTAAAAAACACCCCTAGTAATTTAATAAGGTAGGATAGTTTAGAATATTTTCAGCAACAGTTCAGTTCCAGTATGATATTAGTATATTACACTTTAGTTATTATATCGTGCATTTATAATTAAACTATTATATTCAGCTTAGAAAGACTCCTGGTAGTGAAGGTGGTAAGTGTGGCCAGATAGTGGTTATAACAAGCAGTATGTAGTCGATTCCGAATCAATAAGGGAGTTTGAAAGTAATCTTGATAAAGCATGGGGAAGACAAGATTTGAAGTTTGATTATAAAACAAAAATACAGAATAGTAAAAATGTTGCGTCTGCTACCGCCGCCGCCAACACCGTGAACGACCGCAGCAGTGCAAGCACTGGTACTGAGCTGGATACACAGGCATAGTTTGCCTTTTTCCAGAGGATCTACTGTAAGAAACTGTAAGAAATAACTGGTAAGGTTGTTGGGTAAAGACAAGATATGAATAGTAGCCTATACTGATGTGAATCCTGGTATTATCTGCAGCATGATGTGTGGAGAGAGGAGGAGCGGGAGTATGAAGAGTGTGTGGCCTATACAAGAGGTGGTCAACGAGGCTGGGTGGCCAGCATCCCCCAGTACTATGACGGTCATGGTCGTGATGGGTCAGGCAAGACACGGCTGCACCAGGCGGTGGACCTGGACCAACCAGTCGTGGTGGATGACCTGCTGGACAACTCTTGTGTCTACCCCCATGTTGTTACTTATAATGGTGCCTCACCCACTGACCTGGCACTACAAGCAGGTCACACTAAGGTGCTGCAGGTCCTACAGTCTCACACCTGTACCAAGGTAGGTCACACCAGGTGCTGCAGGTCCTACAGTCTCACACCTGTACCAAGGTAGGTCACACCAGGTGCTGCAGGTCCTACAGTCTCACACCTGTACCAAGGTAGGTCACACCAGGTGCTGCAGGTCCTACAGTCTCACACCTGTACCAAGGTAGGTCACACCAGATGTTGCAGGTCCTACAGTCTCACACCTATACCAAGGTAGGTCACACCAGATGCTGCAGGTCCTACAGTCTCACACCTGTACCATGGTAGGTCACATCAGGTGCCGCAGGTCCTACAGTCTCACACCTGTACCAAGGTAGGTCACATCAGGTGCTACAGGTCCTACAGTCTCACACCTGTACCAAGGTAGGTCACACCAGGTGTTGCAGGTCTTACAGTCTCACACTTGTACCAAGGTAGGTCACACCAGGTGCTGCAGGTCCTACAGTCTCACACCTGTACCAAGGTAGGTCACACTAATGTGCTGCAGGTCCTACCGTCTCACACCTGTACCAAGGTAGGTCACATCAAGTGCTGCAGGTCCTACAGTCTCACACCTGTACCAAGGTAGGTCACACTAATGTGCTGCAGGTCCTGCGGACCTACAGTCTCCCACCTGTACCAAGGTAGGTCACACCAGGTGTTGCAGGTCTTACAGTCTCACACCTGTACCAAGGTAGGTCACACCAGGTGCTGCAGGTCCTACAGTCTCACACCTGTACCAAGGTAGGTCACACCACTCTTAAATATCTAGGGAATGAAAATAGTATAAAAAATGTAAATAAAATCATTGAGTATATTGACAGTGAGTATACCTTTCTGTCCATATATTGAAAGGGTATGTTATTATGGACACTTTAATTGCCATGTTCATGCCCATAATTAATTTACAGTGGGACAATGCAAGTACTACTGCTAATACTACAACTAGCCAACTATTACTACTACTATTACTACTACTACTACTATAATAATAATAATAATAATAATAATAATAATAATAATAATAATAAAATAGACGTGCCGTTTTGCCCAAAATCAAAACGGCATACCCAACTCTGCGAAGGGTTACCATCATCACTAATATTACCAACATCTTCACTACTACTATCATCATCACTACAACTGTCACCATCATCACTACTACTATCATCATCACCATTACTATCATCATCACTACTACTATTACAAGCATCACTACTACTCTCATCATCTTCACTAATACTGTCACCATTGTCACTACTACTATCATCACTAAAACTGTCACCATCATCACTACTACTATCATCATCACCATTACTATAATCATCACTACTAATATTACAATCATCACTACTACTCTCACCATCTTCACTAATACTGTCACCATTGTCACTACCATCATCACTACTGTCATCATGGCCAAACAATTTTTTAGACCTAAATTCATAACTATTCCACAAATTCAAAACATCTTTTTTGACTGACCGTCGCATTCACGCACCGAATGTTTGTTAGAAGTTTGTGTGAAAATCCGTCGAACCGTCTAGGAGTTTTAGGAAAGACAGACAGACGTCTCACCATTATCATCACATCTGAGACATGTGTATAATGTGTGGCTTTCTGTGATGTGTGTGCCCCTACGGGCACACACACACACACACAGGGAATAGGTACAGGGTGGGGGGTGGGGGACCTGAAAGGGAGGGGGGCTGGTTGAGGGGGGGCTGTTGGGGGGAGGGGGGGGCAAAAAAATTGTTTCGACCTAAGATCATATCTATTGCACAAATTTAAAAAATCTTGTTTTAATTACCGTCGCATTCACGCACCGAAGGTTCGTGTGAAGTTTGGTGAAAATCCGTCAAACGGTCTAGGAGGAGTTCTCGGATGGA
The DNA here is from genome assembly GCA_032716605.1 of Paralithodes platypus. Taxonomy (NCBI): domain Eukaryota; kingdom Metazoa; phylum Arthropoda; class Malacostraca; order Decapoda; family Lithodidae; genus Paralithodes; species Paralithodes platypus. The sequence goes on along the minus strand of CM064578.1, from coordinate 3,899,390 downwards.
CAGACAGACAGACAGACAGACATTTCGGTTAGCATGTACCACACTATACTGGGCGCGATACCGCTCTGCTTACGCAGAGTTGATAATAATCATTATATTAAACTAATTTGGTTGTGTGTCGTATTAATGCCAAGTTTTCATAATTAGCATCATATTTCGCTACAAAATCTACCTTATAACTGAGTAACAAAGATAGAAAGATGACAATTACCCTCAGCTGGAAATAAATTGACTATAGTCAACTAGTATCATTACTATCATCAGCATTACTATTAATATAATCATCACTACTACTTTCACCATCACTACTACTCTCATCATTACTACTACTGGCATTATCACTACAACTTTCACCATCATCAGTACTACTTACCATCATCACTAATAGTGTCACCATCGTCACTACCATCATCACTACTGTCATCATTATCACTACAACTATCACCATCATCTTACAATCATCATTACTGCTGTCACCATCATCACTACTATCACCATCATCCCCTTTATCACTACCATCACTTATAATGTCAACTAAACTAACTTAACCTAACAAATGTGGGGCGAGTTGTTTTCGGGGCGTCATCTCCAATAACCATCACCAACATTTTCACCATCATCACTACTACTTTCCCCATTATCTACTACCATCATCACTGCTACTATCACCACCACTATCACAACTACTTTCACAATCACGACTGACCTCACTACCATAATAACCATCATCATCACTACTGGCAATATCATAACTGCTACCATAATCGTATGGGCCAATAGGCCTTCTGCAGATTTCCATTTTTCTTATGTTTTCTTATAATCACCACAACTATCATTACTACACTCAGAAACAATATCGTCGCCACTACAGATCATCACGACCATGACAAATACTATCACAATTACCAACACCATCACTACAAATAACATAATCATCATTATCATCACATGATGTGTGTGTGATGTGTGGCGTTCTGTGCTGTGTGTGCCACCCACACACAGAACGCCATCATCATTGCTGCCACAGAAGCATTTAAGAGGGGGGCATCCGTGGGGGGGGGGTGGGGGTGGGTGGGTCTCGAGTTGGTGGGGTGGGGAGGTGAGGGGGAGGTCCGGAGGTTGGATGGGGGGAGGGTTGGGGTTGTCGGTTGGCAAAACCATGTTTGACCTAAAATCATAACTACTGCACAAATTCAAAACATATTATTTATTAGTGGCCCCTCCATCATTGACGAACATGCCTATTACATAAGGCATCCTCTTCAAACACTAATCCGCCGTAGTTTGAATCTACCGCGCAGAGCATTTAAAAACTGAGGAGCCTTCATCATGAGCGCACGCGACCTCACTCATGGCTTCAGTCATTATGAATTGGGTTCTCACTACGAAAAAACTTCGTAAAAAATAAAAACAAAAACAAAATAAGAATAACTATCCAATAAGCTTTCCATCATATCGTGGATGTACTTGTGTGGATTTCTGACCAGACGCTGAATCAGGCGTCATTCCTCCTTCTTTGCTCTGCGCTCAGCCTGCCCGGACGTACCTTTCAGGCTCCGCTGGTTCCGCATTCGTTGCGTCCCTAGTGAGTTTTTTCTCATTTGTTTACTCTAGGATGTATCGAGTAAGGTTAGGATAGGCGTAGCAGGAGTGTCCTGGGCTGGTTGCCCGCAGTGCAGTGTATTTTGGGTCGTGTGTATGGGGCATCTATTTCGGATGTACCCTCGTGGTCCTGTTGTGGACACGTGAACTTTTCACAGTTGTGTTAGTTGGTGATGCAGGCGGCTTTCATTACGCGTTAATTATTGCTGCCTTTTATCCTTCTGATGAGGTAAGCTGTGTGTTTGCTGACGTTCCCAGCGTATTTTTCTTCACTTAGTGAAGTTTTTTCTGGGTCCGTGTCAGGCTTCCCGGGGTGGGAAGTTATCGCTACGGTGGTGTGTTGGCGGTGGTTCCTGTTGTGATATTCCAGTGTGTGTTTATATTTCAACTATTTTCATGCCGTCTACCTAGGCCTAGCCAGCCGCTCGTAGCTTTGCCACATGTCTAGTGTTATTATTTATTTTATAAATATGCCCTGCTGTGTCATGTGTATCCGGGTTTTAGTTGTGTATTGGCTAATTCCTCGGACTATAATTGTTTCCTGGTTTAGTTGTGTTTTGGCTAATTCCACGGATTATGTTGTGACCTTGGTTAGTCGTGCGTGTCTCTCCTCGTGTCGTATTGTTCAGATGGTGTCTGTTCAGGGTGGGGTTTGCCTTCCGGCGGGTTTTTTCTCGGTTTCACCATGAAAAATCCTGACCGATGAGCAGTGTTGGGCCACACGTGGTTTTTAACTCTGGCTGGTTCCCCGGCGTGGGGAGGTGTCTGTGGCTCTCCAGGACTGCGTCTCTGTGGGTGCCTGGTTTCAGGCCTCCTTTAAATTCCCGGCGGGATGGCTGTACCCATCCTTACATATATATTTAGATATACATAAAAAACGACGTTCTTGAGAACACTCGTTTTTATAGGTTTTTTCTACCTGGTTTACGACAACCACATGGAAAACCTAGCTGTTGTTTAGGCGTTCCTCCCCGGCGATCTTTTACAAAGAAGTGGGGTCAGGAACTTGTGGGGTTAACTTTTAGACTTCTCACCCGGCGGGTGCACCTGAGCAGGGTGGGATAAACGACTTAGGTCTCATATAGTTAACCAATCCATTTGAGTGATACTCTGTGTATCGCTGCCTTTACTCTTACGGCAATTGAAGGTTCAGTGAGGTTTAACCAAATCGATTCCCACACCCGGCGGGTGCCCCTAAGTGGAGGAACTAAGGAATTTATAAACAAATTCAATTTCGATTAACCTTAATTGGGTGATACTTTCAGTATCGCCGCCTTCTATTTTTACGACGATCGTTTGGGACAATTCGTTAAAAAATCAGATCTCGTATATTCCTGCCCTGGGCTATTCTACTAAAATATTTCAAGGGCCGGCGTCTTTATGAGGGGGGCTTTGTTACAAAATTGAATCTTGAGACAGTCACCACCTCCTACAGACTATAAGTGCCATACTGGACCATTATATCAGAGGGTATTCTTCATGTTCTTTAGCTAAGAAGATTTGTTTAGCCTCTTTACACCCCGCCGCGTAGCGAGATGTGTTAGCTGTGTCTTTGCATCCCGTTACCCGGCGGGTTATTAACACTTGTATGCGAACACTTGGGTTAACCTTATGAGCATTAATTCCTGGAAATTTTTCTTTATTTTTCCAGAGCTGAGCTCCGGCGGACCAATACAGACCCGGCGGTAGTTTCCTCACACCAGTCTCTGTCATGGCTACTGTGGCCCCAGTTTTTGCCCTGTGCATTACCCCTACTTGCGCGGGTATCCCAATTTTTGCGCATACCCTTTGCATAAGGTGTGTTAGATGTCTAGACCGTTCAAGGGGTCTCTGGGTTACACTTAATTGTTCCTTTTGCTCCCAATTAGCCAATAAAGTCCTGTGTGACAATGACAAGACCGCGGCGGTAGCGTTGAGAGAGGTCAGACAACAAATGTCGGCCTACACTACCATTGTCGCACATAAGTCACTTCAATGTGACAACGTCCCACTTTGGGATAAGTTGCTGTCAGAGCACCCTCCCCCTAAACGTACCTCTAGAGTAACGGGTTTTAAGCCGACAGAGACTAGCCAGGGTTCTGTATCGTCTGTGGATACGTCTAAACGCCCGAGAGAGCCTACTCCCCCGGCAGCCACCTCCTCGTCGCAGGCGAGATCGAGGTCAAGGTCACCTCTCAGACAGCAGTCTTCAAGTCGGGCCTCTTCCCCGGCTAGTAAGAAGTGTAAGACTGAAGCTTCCCCCAGTGGTCATGGTGGTGATTCTTCCAAACCTAGGTCTAGTTCGCGGTCACACCGTAGCCACAAATCCTCCAAAAAGGATTCCCATAGGAAGTCCTCTCGACATTCTCCTAAGTCTAGTGCATCTCATCGTACCTCTACACCTGAAAATGTTTCTGTTACAGCCTCAGTATAGTGAAGCGCCTGTCCCTAAACAAGATTTACCTATTGATATTTTAACCCTAGAAACGGAAAGTTCAGGAAATTCAATAATTGAGAATGTTTCAGACTCTCAAGAGAGCGTAGGCCAGAGCCTCGGTGTTTGGCGGTTTGCTCAGCCAGGGTCTGACCATCCACGTCCGACTCATACGAGTCACACAGTAGCCGATGTCCACAGGGACGCGGCGACCCCATCCTCTATCCCTGACTTATCTTGGAAACAAGGTGCCCCTGCCTCGGCGGGGTCTTCTCAGGAGGATCGGGAGGAACAAGATGAAGTGTCAATAATTTCAGATAGGGATGGACAAGGGTCAGGCTCAGGCCTGGACGCCGCCCATGATAATACTGATTCACCTGAAAGTTCTGCATCTAACCAGTTTGTTACAGCACAAGAAATTGATGGGTTACTTACTCATGCTCTATCTAAATTCTTTAGTCAACAACGAGAAAACCCCACAATGGACTTGGGGGCTCCCTTGACAAGTTCTGCGGTACGGCCTCTGATAACGTCAATCGATTTATCTAAGATTCCTAACCCTCCTACTCTGTCACCGGCAGGGAGCTCTAAGCCAGCTACGGCGGCATTCACTACGTCAAATGTCAGGGTCATTACGGATGTTAATCCACCCCCTCTAGACAAAGCGCCTCTTAGAAAGGTAGCTATGCCCCTGCTTTATGGGCCAGACGAGTCATGGGTTCTTTTGAACTCCTCTAAGCCAGAGCTTGCCCAGCCTACCTTGTCAGGGGAACTCCCGGTACCACGTGAGTGGTTTATCCAGGGAAATAAGTCAAAGAAATTAAGGGCATTGGATGCCTTGGGTAATGTTTTGGACGTAAATATCAAGGCTATACCTAGTTATTATCATCAGGATTATTTTGTTTATGCATCTAAGCCTGCTTTACCCCCTGCCTCAGCTTCAAAACTTTTTTCAGACTGGTCTAAGCTGGATGGGTTTAATGATATTAAGGCTCTGTCGGCTCTTACTCCTGAACTAGATTTACAGACCGTCACAGACGAGACAGCTAATCCAGTGTTGAAGGTGGGACAGTTGGGACCAGGACCTTGGGTGGATTGGGAGGTAGAGGCTCAAAACTTTGCAACCACTTTCACTTCTAAATCTTCCCACCAGATCCCTCAGGATACACATTCATGGTTCTCCATGCCGGTAGGTTCTGCCGGCGGAGTTCCGTCAGCTTTATTTTCTTTTCTAGCTGCCCCTAAGATTAATCTTTGTGAACTAAAGGAACCATTCACTACCCCTACCCCTTCTCACCTAGACAGAGAATTTAGGCTAAGGGGAAAAGCTTTCCGCCTGTTTTCACAGTACATAGTTTCTCAACAGGTGGCTAAGTCTTTACTCAGGTCTACTCAGGCAATCGCAGACGCGGATGCTCGAAGATCAGTTGAGTTATCCCGGCGTCTGATTCTTCAGTCGTCGATTCAATCCTTAGGTGACATACGCACAGCCTTACTTGAGGCGGTGCGAGCACGACAGGATCTTAGGATATCATTAGTTCGCAAGCTGCCTGATCGCATTGCTAACCAGGTGGTAATGTCCCCAGTACTTACTCCTTCTTTAATGTCCCCTGATGTATGGCGAACAGTGTTTAACATGGCACAGGCCGTGAAGCACAGTCCCGCACAGGCTAAGAAACCTGCATTTAACTTCCCCAAACCTAAGCCTCCTACTAAAGCTCAGCCAGGGGGTTCTAAGCCGTTTCTTCCGCCTAAGTCCTCCCAATCCCCCCTGGGTCAGTTCAGGCATAGACAGAGAGGGTTTTCAGGACAGAGGGGACGCGGCCAGTATAAGCCGGGGCAGGGCCAGTCTTCGGCCCACACCAGCCAGCCGGCGAAGCGTCCAACACCACCAAACCCACCATAAAAAAACTAAAGTCTCTCTCACTCCCAGTGCCTGTCTTAAAGCCGGAGGAACCGAGGGAAGTACAGCCGGCGAACCCTTGTCTGCTAACTGGGTCGTTCCGAACGTGTCACCAAGCATGGCCGTTAAAAACCTGGGCACGGATGGTGGCACGCAAAGGCATCACTTGGCAGTGGCTCCGGCGACCTCGCTTACGTCAGCCGACAACGGCAAATTGTGTTTCATTAGAGGTGGAGTCGCTGGTCCAGGAGATGATTGCCAAGAATGTCATCATCCCGGTCCCTCCAGATTACCCTGTATTCACGTCAAAACTGTTTTTGGTTCCCAAACGGGACAGTGTTCAGATGAGGCCGGTCGTAGACCTGTCTTATCTGAATCTTCACATTTACAACGAGTCTTTCAGAATGTTAACAGTTCATCAAATCAGGCTAACACTTCCGCCGGGTGGCTGGATGTGTTCCCTAGACCTGACAGACGCCTATTGGCACGTGTCGGTCAACAAAAGATTTCAAAGGTTTCTGGCCTTGAGGATCAGGCACCAAAATTTTGTTTTTCAAAGGATGCCGTTCGGTTTGAACCTAGCACCTCGATTATTCACGAAACTAGTCCGGCAAGCCCTGATGCCGTTGTTAAAACAGGGAATCAGAGTGTTGTGGTATCTAGACGACTGGCTGGTGGTGGCAGAGACACAACAATTATGCATAAAACATGTCAATATCATTTTAAATCATGTCAAAACTCTAGGCTTCAAGGTAAATCTGGTAAAGTCAAACCTTGTTCCCTCAAGAGTAATTCAGTGGATAGGGCTGGTCTGGGACACCGCCGCTCTCACTCTGAGTCAGAGTGTGGACAATCGCAACAGGTTTCGCAGGAAACTGTTCAGGTTTCTTCACAGTCTGACTACGACACGAAGAGTCTGGGAGTCTCTGGTCGGCTCTCTCAACTGGATTCAGCTAACTGTCAAGTTGGGCCGGTTGAAAGTAAAACGATTAATATTGGAAGGCAACAAATATTTCCCACTCTTACCGGCGGGAAAATTATGGCCCATACCAAAATTAATCCACACCTTACTAGCGGTCTGGGCGAAGAGGGAAACATTGCACTCAATCATGTCATGGACCTCTCCTCCTCCAACGGTATTGGTAGACACGGATGCGTCAGGCACCATAGGGTGGGGATTTCAGTCAAATCAGGGGCACCAGGGTCAGGGACTTTGGTCCCACTTAGAAATCTCTCACATAAATGTCAAAGAGTTACTAGTCCCCTTGTATTTCCTTCAGGCTCACGGCCCGGCGTTACGGGGCAAGTCGGTGGCCTTCAAAATGGACAATCTGAATGCAGTTCACTGTATTCAGAAACAAGGGTCAACGAGGTCAAGGAAGTTGCTACTCGTGTCGGAAGAGATTTTTGTTCTAGCCAGCAGTCTAGATATTTATCTTCACGCATCTTATCTCCCAGGCGTAGCGAACGTCTGGGCAGACGCTCTGTCCCGGAGACAGAGCACGACAGTAGAATGGGAGCTCAAGCAACCCATTTTCGACCTAATGATTGCGGAGCTCTCCCATCCACAAGTGGATCTTTTTGCGTCCGACGAGACTCACAAGCTCCCTCTATACCTCACCCGCCGGGCGATAACGCCGGCAGGGGGGCCAGACGCCCTAGTGACAGACTGGAACAGATGGAGCTCCATCTATCTGTTTCCGCCGCCAGATGCGTCACTAATGTGCCACGTAGTGAACAAACTACGAGTTTATCGAGGCTTAGTCTCGCTAATCGCGCCCCTGTGGCCGGCGCAGGTGTGGTACCAGCAATTAATAATGTGGTGCCCGGACCCGGTATCGCTCCCGGTCGGGTACTTCCACTTAGACACGATTGGCAACCTAGCGACCTCGCTGACTTTTGCATTATGGACATTCAGGAGGCCAAGTGGCTAGCACCATACGGTAGGGATGTGACCAATAAATTGCTCAATCAATATACTCAGTCTACTAAGCGACAATATCAATCTCATTGGAAAGCTTTTACTTCTTGGATTGTTAGAACGGAACAAACTGTACCCTCAGTGGCATTGGTTTTTAATTACTTGAACTATCTGTTTGAGCAGAAACGTTTATCTGTGGTTACTTTGAAGAATCACTTAACTGCGATTAGAGTGCCCTTTTTCGACCTTACAGGTCTATCCATACCGGTGGCGGAGGAAACAGGATTTATGAGAGCGTGTTTTAAACTCCGCCCACCTCCCCGTCAGCTCATGCCTACTTGGTCTCTGGACAAAGCTTTGTCTTTACTTCATTCTCGTCTGTATCAAAATACTGCAGACTTTGCTTTAATCTTAAAGAAGGCAGTTTTCCTTTTGGCTTTGGCCACCGGAAACAGAGTGTCTGAGCTGGCGGCGATGAGCAACACACCTAATTGTCTTAGGTTTGGTAGACTTAATGATTCAATTTCCATTGCACCCTCCCCGGCGTTTGTAGCCAAGAATGAGCATAGTGCACACGTGTTTTCTGAGTTCACGGTGCCGGCGTTAAAAAGGGGAAAGGTGCATCATAATTTATGTCCAGTGCAAGCTCTAACCAAATATTTGAGAATAGCTCCTCATAACCCCCAAGGTGCTTTATGGGTAGCGAGTACGGGTAAACGCTTACTTAAACGGCGATTAGCCTCTCTTCTGGTAGAAGTCATTAAAGAGAGTAATCCCGGCGTTGTGGGTAGGGCCCACGATTTACGCAAGTGGGCGGCCTCTTTACGTTTCCTGAAAAACTTTTCAGTTGAAGATATTGCGTCCACACAGTTGTGGGCGTCTAATCATACGTTTCTCTCTAGATACTTGTCAGTTGCTCTAGACAAACCTTCCTTACCATGTATAGCTTTAAGGCAGAGGGTCTAGGTGGCCCTGCAGTCACTTATGTTTATTTTCACGGAAGGGGGGGGGGTGCAGTCAGTTGACATAGGACACCCTAGACCCCGCCGGAGTATGAGAGCTGTGATACAATTTAAGGTTAAAATGTGATATGAAAATTTCTCTGCGAGAATTTGTGCTAGTACAAGGTTTAGTACAAAACAACGGTGTTGTTATAGTAGTTTTAGCTGCGAAAGCAATGTAATATTAGTTCAATGGAGTTCATTGGCAATTGATCTCCACATGTATTTTGGGGTTTATGATGTGCACATATAAACTTATAACTTATTATTTTTGTCACCACTCGTTGAGTGGGGTGCCTTTTGTAACTACAGATCTGTGTTCAGAATCTTCAGGGTTACCCATTTTTGTCGGGCAGGCTTCTTTGAAGCACGCACCTGCCTGAACCCCTTTTTCTTGTATATTTCCGGCCTACGCCGTATTAAATACATTTTTCAAAAAGTAAGAATACTATGTGGTTGTTTTTATTATCTGCTTTTCTAGAGTTATGATATGATTACGAATGTCCCCCTCCAGTCTTAGATATCAGGCATGTTCGTCAATGATGGAGGGGCCACTAATAAATTATAGGTTTGACTCCTGTAAGGAGATAAAGAAAACCTAATATTTAGTAGTGGCCCCGTAATCATTGACGACTGGGGCCCTCCCGACCGTCCCCTTCCCATTCGTTGATGTATTAAGGATTTTGGTTTACTTGATATGTCAGTGAAGGAGGAATGACGCCTGATTCAGCGTCTGGTCAGAAATCCACACAAGTACATCCACGATATGATGGAAAGCTTATTGGATAGTTATTCTTATTTTCTTTTTCTTTTTATTTTTTACGAAGTTTTTTCGTAGTGAGAACCCAATTCATAATGACTGAAGCCATGAGTGAGGTCGCGTGCGCTCATGATGAAGGCTCCTCAGTTTTTAAATGCTCTGCGCGGTAGATTCAAACTACGGCGGATTAGTGTTTGAAGAGGATGCCTTATGTAATAGGCATGTTCGTCAATGATTATGGGGCCACTACTAAATATTAGGTTTTCTTTATCTCCTTACAGGAGTCAAACCTATAGTTTTGACTGACCGTCGCATTCACGCACCGAATGTTCGTGTGAAGTTTGGTGAAAATCCGTCGAACGGTCTAGAAGGAGTATTCGGACATACAGACAGACAGACATTTTGGCCAGCATGGTACCACTATACGGGGGGTGGGGGGGGGGATACCAAACTCTGCTTCTTATATTCTCTCTCTCTCTCTCTCTCTCTCTCTCTCTCTCTCTCTCTCTCTCTTTAGTACAATAAAACATATAACTCAAAATGCTGATAGCCCTAATACAGTAGAAGTGTAGTGGTTGAATTTTGAAAAGAAAACCTGCATTCCCAACTCTGGATTAATAGCGATTCAATTACATTCTCATTTAGAGACCAATGAACACAGCCAAGTTAAAGACTACTGCAACATATTAATAATCATAAACATTATGTACATATTGGTTTTAACCATTCCAGTAAGATAATGCCTTTTCACTTTATCTAGGCTTTAATTTAAAGATGATGTTATCATTAATAATTACCTTTAAAATAACAGGGATATAGTAATTAATCTCATTAATGTCCCTTTCATTCCCACAAGACCTTCCATAGCTAAGTTGAATTATCCATTATTAGCCATAACCTTTGACAATGATTTTGTTTTTAAAATTGCCATTATATAGGCAAGTCGTACCGGAAATATCTACCATGTTCGGAAACGGTGTAAGCAATTGTTTAATATTTAAATAGTTAGTTTAATGATGAAAATAGATCATAACCAATGACCTCGACCTTTGAGTGTATGAAAACCTTGGTTGACCTTCACATACACAAATGGCCAAAGATAGGAAGCAATGTGACAATCTATTAGTTTGTAACTTTAGAAATATATGTAAAAACAAATTATTATGACTTTACGGTTTAGAATAATTATATAGAAGTATTTCAGTTGTTTCCGTGCTTATTGTATTAGGACTAAAAGTTGTTGCACACTGACACGACAGCCCCTTCAAGACTGGCACGAACACCCACGACACATACAAATCCTGTGTCTTGCCGAATTTACTAAAGATCGCGGCGAAAATTGCTGGCATCGTTAGAGTCATATCTCTTCCGCACGACTTGATAAGACTCTAGCGATGCCGATACGGTGGAGAAACGAATGCTACGAAGAAGATAGGAAAAGTCGTGCGAAGGATACACGACTAATCCACGTAAAAGATACAACCCAAATGACTGCAATACAACTCAGAAGAATCGTATCGACGCCGTATCACGTGAGACGTGCAACCGGATTGAGGCTAGACCCACGGTTACCAACTCGACCATTGCCAATTTTCCGTACGGAAGAGATACAGTCCGAACGGCAGGCTTACGCACCAGACGACGTAGATACGGACCTTATGTAAAGTCAGTGAAAGTAGGCTAGCCTAAACAGACCTCGGATGCGGAAATACCCTGAGCCGAACAGGCCAAATGGGATATCTCTATTGGTCTAACTGGTAAGGTGCCTGCCTCACACCCAAGGGTCGAGAGTTTGTGCCCCCACCAGGGCATGATATTTTCGTGAGGCTATTTCCGCATTTAACGAAGTTTAGGTGTGCTGGTTAAATTGTTCAGATGGTTGAGAGTAAGATCGGAGCTCCATAAATCCTCTTTCGGGTATGGTGTAAAAACCGATCCCCCACAGGACAAGGAAGAGGATAGGAGAGAGCAGGGAGTGTTGTGAGACTCGATTGGGTTGGGTTGTGGAGTTGCCAGCCGCCAAAGCGAGTTGCCAACTGGGCAGTTTGTAGGTGCGTGTAGCATCGCTCAGTGAAGTTGACTCACCATTCCCGTTCATCTCTCTGACGGACTCTCGGTCAATTCGGCTCAAGCTTGTTCCTCTCTGTTCGTTCCTCTCTGTTCAGAGCTTTCGCTTCCCGGAAGGTGAAGTAGTGTAAAGTCAGTGAAAGTAGGCTAGCCTAAACAGACCTCGGATGCGGAAATACCCTGAGCCGAACAGGCCAAATGGGATATCTCTATTGGTCTAACTGGTAAGGTGCCTGCCTCACACCCAAGGGTCGAGAGTTCGTGCCCCCACCAGGGCATGATATTTTCGTGAGGCTATTTCCGCATTTAACGAAGTTTAGGTGTGCTGGTTAAATTGTTCAGATGGTTGAGAGTAAGATCGGAGCTCCATAAATCCTCTTTCGGGTATGGTGTAAAAACCGATCCCCACACTTACGGCTTTGATACTGACTATACGTCTTTGATACGGACCACACGATTGTGATACGGCGAGTTCGTGATGGAGACCAGACTCAGACGATTTTTTATAGTTGCCGGGGGATTCCCACAAACTTTATGAACAGTTCAAAATCTCGTATCGACCCCCGATACGTCGCTTGGACCGTCAGAGTCACCCACGGCTAATTCCCGATATCCACGATTATGTTGCCAATTCGCCGTATCAGGCTGAAATTTCGAGTCAGGAACTCGCCTGGAGGGGCTTTCGTGTCAGTGTGCATTGACTTTAAGATAATTTGTTATTTTGAAAGTCTTCATCTATTTGTGTATACTAGCCACAATCTTCTACATTACTATCCCTTACTGTTCATTATCATCATCATCAGCCTTGTATGGTTCACTGCAGGACCAGCCTTGACCCAAGGTGATGATAATAATAGCCCCTGTACCTCACCACTAGTCTGGCTTGATAAAAATGTATGTACAGTATGTGAAGTGCTTATGTAATGTTGTCTGTAACCAATGAGTGTTGTATGTAACCAATGAGTGTTGTCTGTAACTAAGAAGTGTTGTCTGTAACCAATGAGTGTTGTCTGTAACCAATGAGAGTTGTCTGTAACCAATGAGTGTTGTCTGTAACCAATGAGAGTTGTCTGTAACCAATGAGTGTTGTCTGTAACCATTGAGTGTTGTCTGTAACCAATGAGTGTTGTCTGTAACCAATGAGTGTTGTCTGTAACCAATGAGTATTGTCTGTAACCAATGAGTATTGTCTGTAACCAATGAGTGTTGCCTGTAACCAATGAGTGTTGCCTGTAACTAAGAAGTGTTGTATATAACCAATGAGAGTTGTCTGTAACCAATGAGTGTTGCCTGTAACTAAGAAGTGTTGTATATAACCAATGTGTGTTGTATGTAACCAATGAGTGTTGTCTGTAACCAATGAGAGTTGTCTGTAACCAATGAGTGTTGTCTGTAACCAATGAGAGTTGTCTGTAACCAATGAGTGTTGTCTGTAACCAATGAGAGTTGTCTGTAACCAATGTGTGTTGTCTGTAACCAATAGGTGTTGTCTGTAACCAATGAGAGTTGTCTGTAGCCAATGAGTGTTGCATGTAACCAATGAGAGTTGTCTGTAACCAATGAGAGTTGTCTGTAACCAATGTGTGTTGTATGTAACCAATGAGTGTTGTCTGTAACCAATGAGTGTTGTCTGTAACCAATGAGTGTTGTATATAACCAATGAGAGTTCCCTGTAGCCAATGAGTGTTGTATATAACCAATGAGAGTTGTCTGTAACCAATGAGTGTTGTATACAACCAATGAGAGTTGTCTGTAGCCAATGGGTGTTGTATATAACCAATGAGAGTTGTCTGTAGCCAATGAGTGTTGTATATAACCAATGAGAGTTGTCTGTAACCAATGAGTGTTGTATATAACCAAAGAGAGTTGTCTGTAGCCAATGGGTGTTGTATATAACCAATGAGAGTTGTCTGTAGCCAATGAGTGTTGTATATAACCAATGAGTGTTGTCTGTAACCAATGTGTGTTGTATATAACCAATAAGTGTTGTCTGTAACCAATGTGTGTTGTCTGTAACCAATGAGTGTTGTATATAACCAATGAGTGTTGTCTGTAACCAATGTGTGTTGTATATAACCAATGAGTGTTGTCTGTAACCAATGAGTGTTGTCTGTAACCAATGAGAGTTTTCTGTAGCCAATGAGAGTTGTCTGTAGCCAATGAGTGTTGTATGTAACCAATGAGTGTTGTATATAATCAATGAGTGTTGTCTGTAACCAATGTGTGTTGTATATAACCAATGAGTGGTGTCTGTAACCAATGAGTGTTGTCTGTAACCAATGAGTGTTGTCTGTAACCAATGTAGTGTTACTGTTCAGTTAATGTTCATCAGAGCAAATCATAGTTTTGATGCCACAACCAAAGAGCAAATCATAGTGTTGATGCCATAGCAAAATCCATATGACTAAGACACTGAATATTGCATAACTAATAGTTTGATTAATTACTGTGTATTTATAATTAGAACAATTTATATAAATCCAAACTGTTATTATTATCGATGGAGTCACATCTTGCAATTGTCACTACTCAATTAATTATTGAATATAATATGCCTGTCCTTTACGTATTATTCATCTCATTATACCTTATTGAATTATGATAGCAATTGAGGAATGACATTTAAAAAATAATGTATTATATCAGACTATTATATTTATTTATTGTATTATAACACCAGGAGGCTAACATATTATACAGCATTACACACTCCATAATCATAAGGCCTCAGTATAGTTCTTATTTCCCCACTACTATAGTTTTGGTAAGTATTTTTAGGCAAGTATACATCTTCAGTCTACATAGAGGACTGTAATATAATAATTAATCCTAATTATCCGATAACTGTGTTTGACGTATATGTAGGCTACTTATTTTATAAGAGAGCAGGAATGGGTTGGTTGTATTTATTAGGTGGGAAAGTGGCTTGGAAGAGTCGGGTTTTTTTTAATAAATTAAAGACAATTAGAATCATCATGGACAAATTAATAGAAGCACCAAAACAAATAGCGAAATTAATTAGCTAGAATGATGATTATTGAAAACAAAATTATAAGGAAATTCCATTGTAAACATCGTAATTCTAGCTCCTTGAAAACTTAACAAAAACTGGTTTGAGTATCCTAGGTTCGAGTCCTTGGAGTGCCACATGTATTTTTTTTAAATGTTATTAATTGAGTTTAGAAGTAAAGTTGATTGGTGAAAAAATATGAAGAAAATATTGATTATAACTAATCATATTTAGTTTTCCGGAATATTAGCAAGGTAATAGGTATTGCAGGTAAAAGAAATAAGATGTAAATGTATTGTTTTATTGTCTCTCATTTTGCCGTAGTTCATGGTATATTTTAATGATGAGGCCCACAACATTAATTATGATAACTATACTATAAAAGAATGACCCTGATGAAATAGAGTAGAAAATAATGGGAAGATAATTTAAACAAGCGAAAATTATAGATGAGAAGTAATGAAGGAGCAGAGAAAGGTATAAATGATTACATACAAAAGCACAAGAAATACTCTAAATGTAGGTTACAACACACATTGATGAATACGTATGTTAATATACGATAGGGTAGTTTATAGTTTACAGAAGATAATTACAGTATAAAATATATATAGATAGATCATAGATTGATATGTATGGAAATAACCTAAATAGAATATTTATACAGTATATTTACTTTTGCCACCAATGAAAATAAATTGCATTATTGATATTATTCCTTCGAGTACTACTAATGCTGCTGTGTTGTGTGCAGGATCCTCGTACGCAGGAGGAGCAGTACGAGGAGTTGCTGGAGCTTATTGGTTGTGGGGACGACATAAGGAGGAAGGAGACCGGAGCTATCTCTAAGAATGTTGACCATCCTGCTCAGCTGAAACGTCAACTGTCTCGGGTGAGGGAGTTACTGTGCGGTGGGACGCCCCTGGAGCCAGTGGGTCAATGGGACAGCCATGCCCTTCACCTGGCCATCACCATTAACCGCCACAGGATCGTCAAACTCCTGCTGGCTGCTGGTGCCTCTCTCACCGCCACCTCCAGGGGCCTCTCTCTCCTCCAACTGGCCTGGTCCTCAGACAATGTTACACCACCCACCTTGTGTCACGTGACTAAGGTAACTTATTTGTCTTGTTATCAGTATAGTATGACTGAGTTGTTACCAGTATAGTGTTACTGTGTTATCAGTATAGTGTTACTGTGTTGTTATCAGTATATTGTTACTGTCGTTACCAGTATAGTGTTACTGTGTTGTTATCAGTATAGTATTACTGTGTTGTTATCAGTATAGTGTTACTGTGTTGTTATCAGTATAGTGTTACTGTGTTATCAGTATAGTGTTACTGTGTTGTTATCAGTATATTGTTACTGTCGTTACCAGTATCGTGTTACTGTGTTGTTATCAGTATAGTATTACTGTGTTGTTATCAGTATAGTGTTACTGTGTTGTTATCAGTATAGTGTTACTGTGTTGTTATCAGTATAGTGTCACTGTGTTGTTATCAGTATAGTGTCACTGTGTTGTTACCAGTATAGTGTCACTGTGTTGTTATCAGTATAGTGTTACTGTGTTGTTATCAGTATAGTGTTACTGTGTTGTTATCAGTATAGTGTCACTGTGTTGTTATCAGTATAGTGTCACTGTGTTGTTATCAGTATAGTATTACTGTGTTGTTATCAGTATAGTGTTACTGTGTTGTTATCAGTATAGTGTTACTGTGTTGTTATCAGTATAGTGTTACTGTGTTGTTATCAGTATAGTGTCACTGTGTTGTTATCAGTATAGTGTCACTGTGTTGTTATCAGTATAGTGTCACTGTTGTTATCAGTATAGTGTCACTGTGTTGTTATCAGTATAGTGTCACTGTGTTGTTATCAGTATAGTGTTACTGTGTTGTTATCAGTATCGTGTTACTGTGTTGTTATCAGTATAGTGTCACTGTGTTGTTATCAGTATAGTGTCACTGTGTTGTTATCAGTATAGTGTCACTGTGTTGTTATCAGTATAGTGTCACTGTGTTGTTATCAGTATAGTGTTACTGTGTTGTTATCAGTATAGTGTTACTGTGTTGTTATCAGTATAGTGTTACTGTGTTGTTATCAGTATAGTGTCACTGTGTTGTTATCAGTATAGTGTCACTGTGTTGTTATCAGTATAGTATTACTGTGTTGTTATCAGTATAGTGTTACTGTGTTGTTATCAGTATAGTGTTACTGTGTTGTTATCAGTATAGTGTTACTGTGTTGTTATCAGTATAGTGTCACTGTGTTGTTATCAGTATAGTGTCACTGTGTTGTTATCAGTATAGTGTCACTGTGTTGTTATCAGTATAGTGTCACTGTGTTGTTATCAGTATAGTGTTACTCTGTTGTTATCAGTATAGTGTCACTGTGTTGTTACCAGTATAGTGTCACTGTGTTGTTATCAGTATAGTGTTACTGTGTTGTTACCAGTATAGTGCTACTGTGTTGTTATCAGTATAGTGTTACTGTGTTGTTATCAGTATAGTGTTACTGTGTTATCAGTATAGTGTTACTGTGTTATCAGTATAGTGTTACTGTGTTATCAGTAAAGTGTTACTGTGTTGTTATCAGTATATTGTTACTGTCGTTACCAGTATCGTGTTACTGTGTTGTTATCAGTATAGTATTACTGTGTTGTTATCAGTATAGTGTTACTGTGTTGTTATCAGTATAGTGTTACTGTGTTGTTATCAGTATAGTGTCACTGTGTTGTTATCAGTATAGTGTCACTGTGTTGTTACCAGTATAGTGTCACTGTGTTGTTATCAGTATAGTGTTACTGTGTTGTTATCAGTATAGTGTTACTGTGTTGTTATCAGTATAGTGTCACTGTGTTGTTATCAGTATAGTGTTACTGTGTTGTTATCAGTATAGTATTACTGTGTTGTTATCAGTATAGTGTTACTGTGTTGTTATCAGTATAGTGTTACTGTGTTGTTATCAGTATAGTGTTACTGTGTTGTTATCAGTATAGTGTCACTGTGTTGTTATCAGTATAGTGTCACTGTGTTGTTATCAGTATAGTGTCACTGTGTTGTTATCAGTATAGTGTCACTGTTGTTACCAGTATAGTGTCACTGTGTTGTTATCAGTATAGTGTTACTGTGTTGTTATCAGTATAGTGTTACTGTGTTGTTATCAGTATAGTGTTACTGTGTTGTTATCAGTATAGTGTCACTGTGTTGTTATCAGTATAGTGTCACTGTGTTGTTATCAGTATAGTGTCACTGTGTTGTTATCAGTATAGTGTCACTGTGTTGTTATCAGTATAGTGTCACTGTGTTGTTATCAGTAGAGTGTTACTGTGTTGTTATCAGTATAGTGTTACTGTGTTGTTATCAGTATAGTGTTACTGTGTTGTTATCAGTATAGTGTCACTGTGTTGTTATCAGTATAGTGTCACTGTGTTGTTATCAGTATAGTATTACTGTGTTGTTATCAGTATAGTGTTACTGTGTTGTTATCAGTATAGTGTTACTGTGTTGTTAACAGTATAGTGTTACTGTGTTGTTATCAGTATAGTGTCACTGTGTTGTTATCAGTATAGTGTCACTGTGTTGTTATCAGTATAGTGTCACTGTGTTGTTATCAGTATAGTGTCACTGTGTTGTTATCAGTATAGTGTTACTCTGTTGTTATCAGTATAGTGTCACTGTGTTGTTACCAGTATAGTGTCACTGTGTTGTTATCAGTATAGTGTTACTGTGTTGTTACCAGTATAGTGTTACTGTGTTGTTATCAGTATAGTGTTACTGTGTTGTTACCAGTATAGTGTTACTGTGTTACCAGTATAGTATTACTGTGTTGTTATCAGTATAGTGTTACTGTGTTGTTATCAGTAGTGTTACTGTGTTGTTATCAGTATAGTGTTACTGTGTTATCAGTATAGTGTTACTGTTTTGTTATCAGTATAGTGTTACTGTGTTGTTATCAGTATAGTGTTACTGTGTTATCAGTATAGTGTTACTGTGTTATCAGTATAGTGTTACTGTGTTATCAGTAAAGTGTTACTGTGTTGTTATCAGTATAGTGTTTCTGTGTTGTTACCAGTATAGTGTTACTGTGTCATCAGTATAGTACTACTGTGTTGTTATCAGTATAGTGTTACTGTGTTATCAGTATAGTGTTACTGTGTTGTTATCAGTATAGTATTACTGTGTTATCAGTATAGTGTTACTGTGTTGTTATCAGTATAGTGTCACTGTGTTGTTATCAGTATAGTGTTACTGTGTTGTTATCAGTATAGTGTCACTGTGTTGTTATCAGTATAGTGTCACTGTGTTGTTATCAGTATAGTGTTACTGTGTTGTTATCAGTATAGTGTCACTGTGTTGTTACCAGTATAGTGTCACTGTGTTGTTATCAGTATAGTGTTACTGTGTTGTTACCAGTATAGTGTTACTGTGTTGTTATCAGTATAGTGTTACTGTGTTGTTACCAGTATAGTGTTACTGTGTTACCAGTATAGTATTACTGTGTTGTTATCAGTATAGTGTTACTGTGTTGTTATCAGTAAAGTGTTACTGTGTTGTTATCAGTATAGTGTTACTGTGTTATCAGTATAGTGTTACTGTTTTGTTATCAGTGTAGTGTTACTGTGTTGTTATCAGTATAGTGTTACTGTGTTATCAGTATAGTGTTACTGTGTTATCAGTATAGTGTTACTGTGTTATCATTAAAGTGTTACTGTGTTGTTATCAGTATAGTGTTTCTGTGTTGTTACCAGTATAGTGTTACTGTGTCATCAGTATAGTACTACTGTGTTGTTATCAGTATAGTGTTACTGTGTTATCAGTATAGTGTTACTGTGTTGTTATCAGTATAGTATTACTGTGTTATCAGTATAGTGTTACTGTGTTGTTATCAGTATAGTGTCACTGTGTTGTTATCAGTATAGTGTTACTGTGTTGTTATCAGTATAGTGTCACTGTGTTGTTATCAGTATAGTGTCACTGTGTTGTTATCAGTATAGTGTTACTGTGTTGTTATCAGTATAGTGTCACTGTGTTGTTACCAGTATAGTGTCACTGTGTTGTTATCAGTATAGTGTTACTGTGTTGTTACCAGTATAGTGTTACTGTGTTGTTATCAGTATAGTGTTACTGTGTTGTTACCAGTATAGTGTTACTGTGTTACCAGTATAGTATTACTGTGTTGTTATCAGTATAGTGTTACTGTGTTGTTATCAGTAAAGTGTTACTGTGTTGTTATCAGTATAGTGTTACTGTGTTATCAGTATAGTGTTACTGTTTTGTTATCAGTATAGTGTTACTGTGTTGTTATCAGTATAGTGTTACTGTGTTATCAGTATAGTGTTACTGTGTTAACAGTATAGTGTTACTGTGTTATCAGTAAAGTGTTACTGTGTTGTTATCAGTATAGTGTTTCTGTGTTACCAGTATAGTGTTACTGTGTCATCAGTATAGTATTACTGTGTTGTTATCAGTATAGTGTTACTGTGTTATCAGTATAGTGTTACTGTGTTGTTATCAGTATAGTATTACTGTGTTATCAGTATAGTGTTACTGTGTTGTTATCAGTATAGTGTTACTGTGTTGTTATCAGTATAGTGTTACTGTGTTGTTATCAGTATAGTATTACTGTGTTATCAGTATAGTGTTACTGTGTTGTTATCAGTATAGTGTTACTGTGTTGTTATCAGTATAGTACTAGCAGGGGTACCCGGCGTTGCCCGGGTAATAATACTGTACCACCATAATCACCATCACTACTACCACCACTACTACTACCATAATCACCATCATCGATCACTACTACCACAATCATCACAATACTACTACTACCATAATCACCAGCCTCGACCTCCCTGTGCCTCATTAAACGGCGACCTCGATTTCGGCCGCTAAATGACCTCCGATTTTGGATCTGATCTCATCCGTATCCCCATTTTGGGGGTCTGCGAACAACTTTCGTTCCATACACCTTTTCGATCGGAGGCCTCCTTCTGCCCCAAACGGCCATTTTTTTCAACTTTTTTTCATTTTGTTTTCAATTTCGGCCTCGAAACGATCTCCGATCGTGGCCTCGCCCCTTCTATGACCTGACCCAGGTCAATTGACACCCACATGCAAAGTTTCAACTCCCCAGGTTCAAAACTGCGGCCGCCTATTACCACAATCATCACAATACTACTACTACCATAATCACCGGCCTCGACTTCCCTGTGCCTAATTAAACGGCGACCTCGATTTCGGCCGCTATATGACCTCCGATTTTGGATCGGACCTCATCCGTATCCCCATTTTGAGGGGCTGCGAACAACTTTCGTTCCATACACCTTTTCGACCGGAGGCCTCCTTCTGCCCCAATTTTGTTTTAATTTTTTTTTTCAATTTTTTTTCAATTTCGGCCTCGAAACGACCTCCGATCGTGGCCTCGCCCCCTCTATGACCTGACCCAGGTCAATTGACACCCACATGCAAAGTTTCAGCTCCCCAGGCCCAAAACTGCGGCTGCCTATTAGGAACGCACAGACAGACAAACAGACACACGAACTGATTTAATAATATAGATTACTGTGTTATCAGTATAGTGTTACTGTGTTGTTATCAGTATAGTGTTACTGTGATGGTAGTGGTGATGTTGGTTATGATCGTAGTGGTAATGTTGGTTATAATGGTAGTGGTGATGTTGGTTATGATGGTAGTGGTAATGTTGGTTATAATAGTAGTGGTGATATTGGTTATAATAATAATAATAATAATAGTTCTTAAAGCTAGCGCATGCTAAGCTAGCTAAGGATAGCTCAATAAGGCCGATTAGGCGTATTTCCATTGGGGTCCTGTACTACTACCCCATCCCTTTGCTCATGAGGGATGGTAACGACTCAGTGCTTGTGAAAAATCTCTAATGCGCCGAGTGTGGGCGCGAACCCGGGCCTTCTGGGTGGAAGTCCGAGACGCTAGTCACTACACCAAGCGAGCCGCTTATGATGGTAGTGGTGATGTTGGTTGTAATGGTGGTGGTGATGTTGGTTATGATGATAGTGATGATGTTGGTTATGATGGTAGTGGTGATGTTGGTTATGATGGTAGTGGTGATGTTGGTTAAAATGGTAGTGGTGATGTTGGTTATGATGGCAGTGGTGATGTTGATTATGATGGTAAAGGTGATGTTGGTTATGATGGTAGTGGTGGTGTTGAATATGTTGATAGTGGTTATGATGGTATTAACTATAGTGATGCAAATGATGATAATGATATGATAATTATATATATTGCAATGGTAATGATGAAGCTATTAATGATAACATAAATTAAAGTGAGAATGTTGTTAGGAATGATGGTGATTGTAATCGAGGCTGCTGGTGACAGTAATGATGATAGAAGTACAGTACTACTATTGATATGTATAGTGATATATATATATATATATATATATATATATATATATATATATATATATATATATATATATATATATATATATATATATATATATATATATATATATAATATATACCGGTATATATATATATATATATATATATATATATATATATATATATATATATATAGGCCTTCACGTGCCTTCTGCGTGTCGTAAGAGGCGACTAAAGAGGTTGGGTCGGTGGGCTTGCGACCCCCACCCGGAAAAAATATCTAAGCAAAGAAAAACGAACGAACAGCCTCGGATGCGGACGGAACCAACGTTGACGAACCACGACCGACTAAGGACATGCCTTCGGACATTCTGAGAATGGCTACGTGGAATGTTAGTGGCATGAATGATGGAACAAAAGAGAGAGAGGTTCTGGAAGTGTTAGTGAATGCCAGGCTGGATGTATGTGGAATGACAGAGACCAAATGGAAAGGTTCAGATGTGAGAGAATGGGAATGTGGAATGGGTGTGTGTGCTGGAGTGAGTGAAGGAACAGCGAGAGAAGGTGCATGTTTGTTTGTAAGTAGCAAATGGAAGGAATGTGTAAGAGAGTATGGGTCTGTGGGTTCAAGGATTGTGTGGGTGAGAATGAAAGTAGGAATACAAACGTGGGTGATTGTATGCGTGTATGCCCCGACAGAGGATATACTTGAAAGAAAGAAAGAGGAGTTCTGGATGAATGTGGAGGCGTGCCTGGAGAAGTTTGACAAGAACGAAAGAATATTTCTGATTGGGGATATGAATGGTAAGGTGGGTGATAGGAAAGTTGAGGGAGTGGTGGGAGGGTGGGGGGTACCATCAGAGGTGAATGGGAATGGTAGTGCACTTGTGGACGTATGTGTGGGAAGGAGGCTGTGGATAGCCAACACCTTCTTCCGACACAGAATGATCCACAGGTACACGTGGAAACGGATGTTGACGATGAAAGATAAGACAGTGGTGGAACGAAAGTCATTGATTGATTATGTATGTGTGGATGAACGAATGAAGAAATCTGTGATGGATGCTAGGGTGTATAGGGGTATTGGAGGGGGTCTGTCTGATCATTATGTAGTGGTAGCTAAGGTTAGGATACAAAAGAAGTGGGTGAGGAGAGCGGGAGGGAGGCGAGAGGAGGGTGGAATGGTGAGGAGGGTGGAGAGGTTGCAGGAGGAGGAAGTCAGGGAGGAGTACAGGAGAGCAGTGGAAAGACGACTAGGTGGGTTCGACCTGGAAGTTATGGAGGAAGTGGAGGAGATGAGCAAGGTGTTTAAGGATGAGATCTGTGCAGCATGTGAGGAGGTGTGTGGAGTGAGGAGAAGAGGGAGGGGAGTGAAAGGTACAGCATGGTGGACAGAAGAGGTAAGAATAGCTGTGGAAGAAAAGAAGAAAGCATATAGAGTGTGGTTGGGTAGTAGAGGGAATGAAGATTCCGAGAGACAGAAACGAGCGAGGTACGTGGAGAGTAAGAGGGTGGTGAAGAGAGTAGTGAAGGAAAGTAAGAGAAGAGTAGATGAGGAATTTGGAAGGAATCTGAGTGTAAAATGGAGGGAGAGTAAGAAACTGTTCTGGAAAGAAGTCAAGAAAGTTAGGGAAGGTAGCAAGGGAAACAGTAAGGGTGTGAAAGATAAGAATGGGAGAATGCTAGCCGAGAAGCAAGAGAGAGTCGAAAGATGGAGGGAGTACTTCAGTGAGTTGCTAAATGAAAGGAATGAAGAGCCAGCAAACATAGCTGGATATGGTATGGGAGGGAGAAGAAGAGAAGTAGTGGAGGAGGAGGTGGGGATCAGGAGGTCAGAAGTGTGGGAAGCCATGAAAAGAGTGAAGTTGGGGAAAGCACCAGGAACAGATGGAGTGTGTGGGGAAATGTTGAGGTATGGTGGTGAGATAGTGATAGAATGGGTATGGAAAATGTGCAAACTAGCATGGGAGAAGGGGAGTGCACCCGATGACTGGAAGACTGGCATAATAGTCCCCCTATATAAGGGCAAAGGGGAAAGAGGAGTGTGTGGTAACCACCGAGGAATATGTCTTCTAAGCGTAGTAGGGAAGGTATACAGTAGGGTAGTGATTGAGAGAGTGAGAGTGAGAACGGAGAAATGGATAGGCGACGAGCAGGGAGGTTTTAGGAAGGGAAGAGGATGTGTAGATCAGATTTTTACCCTGAATTGTGTTGTGGAGAAGTATCTGGAGAAGAAACAAAAGGTGTATGTTGCCTTTATGGACTTGGAGAAGGCCTATGACAGAGTGGATAGAGAAGGTTTGTGGAAAGTACTTAGAATATACGGAGTAGAGGGCAAGTTGCTGAAAGCAGTGAAGAGCATGTATGAGGGTGCAAAGGCGGCAGTACGTGTGGAGAGTGAGCAGAGCGAGTTCTTTGACCTGAATGTTGGTTTGAAACAGGGGTGTGTGATGTCCCCGTGGTTGTTTACTGTATATATGGATGGAGTCATGAAAGAAATACTATCAAGAGCAGTGAATGTTGGTGTATCGCTGAAAAGGGAGGGAATTGAGTGGAAGCTACCTATACTGCTGTTTGCGGATGATACAGTTCTGATGAGTGATAATGAATGGGAGTTGCAGGGTCTGGTAAATGAGTTTGGAACAGTGTGCGAAAAACGGAATTTGAAGGTAAATACGGGGAAGAGCAAGGTTATGGTCTTCGAAAGGGGTGAAGTAACAGAGTGTGAGGTGAAGCTGAACGGTCAGGCTATGGAGATCGTCAACTCTTTTAAGTATCTGGGCAGTGTGTTGAGTAAAGATGGGACTATGGATAAAGAGGTGCGGGAGAGGGTACAACAGGGGAAGAGGGTTGTAGGAACGCTAAAAGCAGTAACAAGAAATAGGGTGGTCAGTATGGAAGTGAAGAAGTCCTTGCATGACAGTGTGGTAATCCCGACACTGACTTACGGAAGCGAAGCATGGACGTTGGTTGAGAGACTCAGACCAAGAGTGAGAGCAGTGGAAATGAATTACTTAAGGAGTGCGTGCGGAGTTACATGGAGGGATAGACAGACTAATGAGGAAGTAAGAAGGAGGTGTGGTGTGGAGGTAGATGTGCTGGAAAGTGTGAAAAGGAACAACTTGAGATGGTTCGGCCATATGGAACGTATGGAAAGCGAGAGAATGACTAAGAGGGTGTATGAGAGCGAGGTGGAGGGACAGAGGGGGAGAGGTAGACCGAATATGAGGTGGAAGGATGGAGTGAGGAACTACATGAACGAAGGCGGTGCTGGTTGGGGGGAGGGGCGTCGACTGACTGGGGACAGAGGTGCATGGGGGCGGTTCGTTCGTGGCCACCCCTTCGGGGATCACGGCGTCAGGCAATAGATAGATATATATATATATATATATATATATATATATATATATATATACATACATACATATGAAAAATATATATATACAGTATATATATATATATATATATATATATATATATATATATATATATATATATATATATACAGTCCATCCTCCTATAACACGAGCTCCTACAACGCGATCCTCCTTCAACACGAGGGGGGGGTCCCGAATTACCTAAACCTCTTATAACCCGAGCCGAAAACATATAACGCGAAATGGCCTTGCCGAGTGCTTCAAATCCGGCGCCTCCTCTTACTGCGCGACCCCCCCCCCCACCTACAGCGCGACGGCAAGAGAGCTTAGGAGCGGGGTTGACGGCACGCTGAAACATCTCACTCAACTTACTGTTTCTTCATTCTAATTGATTTCGGTATATTTGTTTATCCAAACATGATCGTATAATTTACTTGCCTATTATTAGGAAGTAGAGTAATAAGAGCCAACAGTAACCAATATCCAATTATTGATAATAAATTAATGTCGGACAGTACGTTTGGTTAGATTTTGTCCACGAAACAACAACAAACCCCAGCTGTGACTATGCTTGGCGGTGAATGTTATTCCGATGAAATGGAAGTTGTATAGCCTAGCCTATATATTTATTATGCTAAAAAAATACGGAAAAGTGGCAAAATTGTGAGGCCCAGTCCCATATAGAATTATCTCCATTTAAAGTGTTATTCCTACAACGCGAAATACCTACAACACGAAGCGAAGTGCCGCCCCTAAATTCGCGTTATAGGAGGATGGACTGTATATATATATTGAAGTGACGGGATCCAAAGAACCGCACAGAATAGCGGTAGTCAGAGAATCGAGGGACAGCAGGAGGAAGGAATTCATGCACCAGAAGAAGAAAAGAATAATGAACACAATTTCCCATTCTCCAGAGAACGGGACCCAGTTGACCCATTCTCTAATTCCTGGGCAAACAGGTGAGTTGCCCCCTCAATTCAGCTCTCACGGCCCCACCAACCACAGCGCGGGATTCAAACAACCAAGGCGGAATTACCCCTCAAATATTATGATGAAAAGGTACTTATGCAAGCTACACATGAAGAGCCCTGGGATACCTATATCGTTGGGGCTCTACCCCCGTGAGGAGCAATCCTGTGAAAAAGGAAGAGAAATGGTGATAGAAAGTGCCGCATAACAAAATAATTGCATAAACAATACAAATAGACAAACCACCTAGTGATTAGAAAATCACGAATTACATCATAATGCCATCTAGATGAAATAAGAAACAGAGGTCTAAAAGACGAGAACCTTAGTGCGATATTATTAAGCACTGACATATATTTTTCATGTAATTATTACCCTAGACATAGCCACTTCTTATGTATTTACTATGCCCCTGTTAATGTGAGATAATGCAACCTAACCAAGAGAAACAATCCAAATATAGGCTGACTGAAATTATAGGAAGGCAGTTTAAACTCAGTAGGTCCGCATTATTGTCCGGGAGTAATAGCTGCCTACTAGCGCTCCGTTTGAATTATTGTCCGGGAATCGTTTCCCCCCCACTGAGAGAGAAGGTGCCTGCAGTCCTGTTCCCCCCTGCCCCTTGGACTCCTGACGAAGTGGTCCCTCGACGTCCAGCCGCCGTGTTCAGAGCTCTATGACGCCCCGACCCTCGTACCTGGCCCTTCTCCCCACAAAGCTATCCTAAGTGTCCTGTGTATCTCAATTTGTGGCTATTGTTGAAGGAAAGGTAGAATATGCGAGTATTCCTAAAGTATTGGTGATTTGATCTGTGCCAAGGATCTGTGTTAATTAATTATTGTAATTCATATTTGTGTACACGTTACATAGTCATCTATCCTCCCGTAAATATGATCTGTACAAGTGATTTCATAAGTACCAGATATTGCCCAGTGAATCCTATATAGTGTAATTCTTAACTAATTATTGCAATTCATAATTGTGTACACGTTATATAAGCCTACCTTTATACAGACTTGAACGTAATACTCTCAGATTTTACCTTTATGTGTTATTATTCTTTTGTGTATCCAAGTTGACGCAAAAGTGTATACCGTGAAGATATTCCCTATTTTACCATCATTTACCTAGGACCTATGCCCAAATTTTAATTTAATAATCCTTCCATATCGAAAAGTCAAGAACCCTCCGTTGAGTTAATATTAATTCATGTACTAAAGTTCTCTAGTTTATCCAGTGCTTGTGAATTAGTCTAGTTTACGAGTGAGGGTTTTCGTAATTCTGTTCACTTCATTATAGTAACTCATATTAAGGTTATTTTATTTGTTTCACTATATTGCTTAGGTGACCGATTTCTCTTAATTTACTATTGTCAAAGTAAATATTTTATTACATTTTATGTTATGTAATCCGCACTACTTCGTGTCTTTGATTCATGTATTGCTTATAGGGATTTGTTAATACATTCAAATTACCTTTTTATGCTACAATCGTGGTATTTTATCAAGCACAACTTGGTTGTGTGCGCCTCATTTATTCAGAGTTCATTCAAGACTCTTTGTTACTGTTATCTACAGTCGCATCTTAATCAAATATAAATTAACTCTTTTTGTATTAATTTGCATCTTACCCCCAAAACCTTATTATAGTTATTCATCAACTTAATTTGAATTTGAATTTCTATATACGTGTGATCAGATCTCATACCCGGTCTATAATTATTTTTCATACCTCGTGTGTAGCCTCTTTCACAAAACGCTTAGACATTCTAGTTCAAATTTAAACTACCTTGCCTCTAAGACCCCAAGTGTATATCTAACTTTCATCTGCGATTTATAATCGCACTAAAGTAAATCGAGAATTCGCAATAAAGCAGTCCATCTGACCCAGGGTCAACAAACTATACCTGCCCATCTCACCTGTGTGACCCCTTACTAATCTTTTGACTGTCGCTCACCGCGCCGCGCCCGTGAGCGCTCTTTCAGGCAGGTTCGCTCAATACCAGAATTCTCCACGTTAGATGCTTCGCTCACATACTGTATATATTATTATCTCAACTAAACTACTATGTACATGTAATAACTTATTTTCCTGCACACTTCCATTATTGATACTTTGCATTACGTGACATAGAGCACTTAAGTAATCAGAATAGTAGACTCTATTCTGATACGTCACCTAAATCAATTACCTTCTGCCGGATATGACAGATAGGTATAGTGGATTCACTATATATATATGCCATTGAATAAATAAGAGTGTGTAATAACCTGTGTTCTTATTGTGTGAATGCTGCCTTAGTGTAAGAAGTTATAGCAAAATTCATAAAGCTAGATGTGACCCTGTCGGGCATATTCTATCTCCTTATATCCTATTACAGGATTGGTGACGAGATAATACTAAATCGAGTTGAAATACCAACCCGACATTTCATGCATATATATACATATATATACTGTATAAATATATATGTATATATATATATATATATATATATATATATATATATATATATATATATATATATATATATATATATATATATATATATATATCTATATATATATATATATATATACGTGTGATCAGATCTCATACCCGGTCTATAATTATTTTTCATACCTCGTGTGTTGACTCTTTCACAAAACGCTTAGACATTCTAATTCAAATTTAAACTACCTTGCCTCTAAGACCCCAAGTGTATATCTAGCTTTCATCTGCGATTTATAATCGCACTAAAGTAAATCGAGAATTCGCAATAAAGCAGTCCATCTGACTCAGGGTCAACACACTATACCTGCCCATCTCACCTGTGTGACCCCTTACTAATCTCTTTGACTGTCGCTCACCGCGCCACGCCCGTGAGCGTTCTTTCAGGCAGGTTCGCTCAATACCAGAATTCTCCACGTTAGACGCTTCGCTCACATATGTATTATTATCTCAAATGAACTACTATGTACATGTATAAACTTATTTTCATATATATATATATATATATATATATATATATAATCCACAGACCCTGTATGATGTGCTGGGGTGCGAGGCTCAACGAGTGCAGAGTGTTCCTAAACTGTGTGAAGGAGTGGACATAGTTAGGAAGGCCTTAAAGGGTGAGACTCCCTGGAGTGCTGCCTGGCCATCAGGGACACCAGAGGACCTGGCCTGCCTGATGGAGGAGGCTGCCAGGGCTGACTGTCCTGTGATATCCTCCTTCCTACATCAGGCTGGTGCTACAATACCCAGCACCGGGGCCCTCCATGCAGCGCTGCAGGCTGGGCACTGGAGGACAGCAGTGGCCCTGGTGATGGACATGGGGGCCAACATTTATCTGTGTCAAAGACTAGGAGGTCAATTACTCAAGGACATGATGCTTAACGAACACCTACTTCCACTGAAGCAGGTAAGTCTCATTTTCTTTCATATATTTTATTAACCTGAGAAGTGTGATAGAACTCATGGAAGTATGTGTATAGCGAATGCGATAGGCCTCACGGAAGCAGGATCATGAAAAAATCCTTAAAAGGAGCTGTCAAATCAAATTAATATGTCATTAGGCGAGATAATTCCCCTCTAGTACTTCCTACCAATCATTCATACATTTCTCACCCCCCCCCCCCCTTCCCCACTTTTTCCCTTTTCCCCCCTCCTCAATTATCACCTTTTATATAACTCTGAGACTTCACCTGCTCGCCTCAGTATTGAGAGAGACCTTGTAGAAGAAGGATGTATGTCTCACCACCTCCCGCTTGAGGATACGACTGGGCGGCAAATATTCAGATTTGTCACCACGCAAATGCTTTCCCCACTTATTTTATCACTCATCAAAGTTCATATATTCATCATTATATCTGTTATACCTGTACAGTATATGGCAGATATAACTATTTCTGTCAGAATTTAATGTAATTAATTCGCATATAACTATGTTTGTCAAAGGCTGTTGGCGCGCTTGCCGGGTTAAACAATATAATTTTACATTACACTACAATATTTATACCTGTAGAATCATGCTCCTGTTAAATACACTGTATTTCAAATGGTATATATAATATTATAAGCATAGATATTATTGGCTAGCATGATGATTATACCAATTCTGATGATGGGGGTTAGGGGGACCTCCACCCATGGAGTAGATGAAATCATATTTATAAAGGGCATTTTATGTGTTCAGGAACTACTCCCTCAGTTTTCAAGATGGGAAGCCCATACTTTGCATGCATATTAAGGGGGTGCGAGATCATGTTTTAAGTGGGAGGGGGGGGGGGGGTTGAGAGCCTCCCCAAATCCCTCAGTTTTCAAGATAAAGAGCTCATACTTGGCATGCATACTAATGGGGTTGTAGAATAGGTTTTAAGTGGGGTGTGAGATGTTGGAGCCCCATCCCCCAACTCCTTCAG
Organism: Paralithodes platypus; assembly: GCA_032716605.1. Lineage (NCBI taxonomy): Eukaryota > Metazoa > Arthropoda > Malacostraca > Decapoda > Lithodidae > Paralithodes > Paralithodes platypus. The sequence goes on along the minus strand of CM064578.1, from coordinate 3,868,601 downwards.
TTTTCAAGATGGAGACTTCATACTTGGCATGCATACTAAGGTGGTGCCAGAATGGATCTTAAGCACATTTGTTGCTGTCCTCTCACCCCCCAGGGGGAGGAGGATGGAGGCCCCCCCCCCCCCCAAGATAGGCAACCCATACTTTGATTTTCCCTTAGGCAGTGCCAGGTACCTCAGCTAGTATAATATCATGCCCCATGTGTTTACTGCGTGTCAGGTCGCAAGATGCCACATAAAGGAAGTTGAAGTAAGATTGGGCTATTGTTTATCGTATTTCGTCTATTGCAGTGCCAATATAGTTTTTAAAATGACTGATCTTGCCCTGAATGGTTGCCTTGGGGTGGTTCCATGCTTACATGGAACTGAAGACTTATCTATAAGTAACTTCACTCTGTATCTATAATATCTCTCTCTCTCTCCCCCGCTCTCTCTCTCTGCATAGTATGTACGGTGTGTATATGTATATATATTCTGCATGTATATTGAAGTGTGTATGTATTGGAGGAGAGAGAGATATGGATAGTTTGATGGACATTAATGGGTAGATAGATCAATAGATAGATACATAATTATTTGCTCTGCAATGTAACAGCTTTTGATAATACTATACTATATAATGGTGTCACTGAAACTGGGAATAACATAATTTCAGTTTACAAATTATTGTAGTTTGCTTTAAATAGATAATTTGACATGTATGTTTCATTACAAATATAGAACAGGAGGAAAATATAGATGGTTTAGCTTTAGTTCTCAATACAAGTTTATGCTTTACTAAATATGAGTTAAATATCCTATGCATTCCTGTCTATGGTTAACTTAATCCACAATATACCTATCCAGGATCAAGCTAATCAAGCAAATTCCAATATTCCTTGATAACGTGACAAAAAGAAAAATATATTTCAGATAATAGAGGAAACTTTTTTCTTTTACTAACAAACTAACTTGTAGTTTATTACCAAACCTGAATATTTGGAAGAAATTAAATAGAAATAATAATTTAAAACTTGCAAAATAACCAAACCAAAGCGAGGACAAGACAATGCAGTGACAAAAGAACTAATCAAAATCACAATGTGGAAATAACGGTTGAGCAAAATAAAATTTTGAAATAAAAGAACACAATCCACCACATAGGGTGTACATTACTACATGAGAAATTTAAACTGTCTCCAAAGCAAACAAATTGCACATATAACAACGCACTGTCGTCACATTCAAGGAATTAGTCAATTTATGAAGTCCGGGACTTTCTGGCAAATTTTACTAAATGTTGTATGAACAAAGAAACTACAATTAATATTAAAATGTTATATTAAATAAATGTGCAATCTGACAAGATAATTATTAACAATAGTAAAAAACCCATACAGCATCACTAAAGATAGTGCTACCTGTCAGCATAGCATGGACAGTTGACCCCTACCAATTACTACCCTACAAATAACCTACATTTATTGTTTACATAAATTAAGGGGAGACTCCAGTTTTTTTTTTGGCTCTGGTCAAAATTTCAAGTTTTTTGTTCTCTCTGTAAACTGCTTCTTTCAACATATGAGAATAGCATAGGAAGGAACAAAAACACATATTGCATCCATAACCCCCAGGGGCGGGGGTTCGCCCAGGACCCCCCCAAAACTGAATAAAATTCAGTCAATCACAAAACAAAAAAAATGTGTCTGTAGTCTAAAGGGCTTCTCTAAGCAATAGAAATGATCATATGAGGGCATAAACACCCTTATTACATCCCTAAGGTACCCCTTTGGGGTGCCCAATATCAAGGATTTTTGTCCAATTCGAGTGAATATATTCTTAAAATGTGGGTGTAAAATAAATTTTAAATTAGTTAGCCATCAAAGGTAATTTTCTATAGGTAGAGCTCCCCCATAGAAAACATTAATGTAGGAGGGGTAACAAAACTAGACCACCAGAATATATTTAAATTTCTCTAAAAGTTACAAATTAAATTGCTAGTAATTACTTTTTGGCCCTAACGAGTCTATTAACTATATAATATATCAAAAGCAAGCCATATATATTATCAAATGTGAATAGATACAACAATTTATAAGATAATTACAAAATATGAAGAAGCAACAACAGATTTAAACAAAGAGTAGGCCTACACTTTTAACAAGAACAATACATTTTAGAATAAATATATATATTTATAAGAGCAACAGAAAACGGTAAACAATCAATAAATAAACAACAAGTAAGCATAAGTTATATGAGACACTTCAAGTTAAAAATTATTGATTTAAATCATTGATATAACATTTTAGAATAGTCACAGTAATTTACCTTAAAAAGAGTAAATGTATGTAACAATTTACTTTCATTCGAAAGTCATCTTTTTTAGTGTAAATTTTACAAAATCTTATTTCCCGGGAATACAAACAATTATAAGTTATGTTATTATTACTAGGGAAATGAAAGTTGCTTACGTTAAAATAGTAATGATCAACTTTGTGATATACTTTAATTATACACTGTTCATTAACAATCTGCATATGTATCTAATGTTATTAATTTCACTCCAACACCAAACACCTCCCAAAGAAATTAATGAAAGCAAGCATGTGATCTACCGGGATTTGAACCTGGCTTACTACATACAAATTTTAAGCACTCTAACCATTACACCTCACTTTACATGTCTACAGTTCCACACTTTACATGTCTACAGTTCCACAATTTACATGTCTACAGTTCCATGTTTTACATGTCTACAGTTACACACCTTACATGTTTACAGTTTCACACTTTACATGTCTACAGTTCCACACTTTACATGTCTACAGTTCCATGTTTTACATGTCTACAGTTACACACTTTACATGTTTACAGTTCCATGTTTTACATGTCTACAGTTCCACACTTTACATGTCTACAGTTCCATGTTTTACATGTCTACAGTTACACACTTTACATGTTTACAGTTCCATGTTTTACATGTCTACAGTTCCACACTTTACATGTCTACAGTTCCATGTTTTACATGTCTACAGTTACACACTTTACATGTTTACAGTTTCACACTTTACATGTCTACAGTTCCACACTTTACATGTCTACAGTTCCACAATGTACATGTCTACAGTTCCATTTTTTACATGTCTACAGTTCCACACTTTACATGTCTACAGTGCCACACTTCACATGTCTACAATTCCACAATTTACATGACTACAGTTCCATGTTTTACATGTCTACAGTTACACACTTTACATGTCTACAGTTTCACACTTTATATGTCTACAGTTCCACACTTTACATGTCTACAGTTCCATTTTTTACATGTCTACAGTTCCACACTTTACATATCTTAAGTTCCACACTTTACATGTCTACAGTTCCACATTTTACATGTCTACATTTCCACACTTTACATGTCTACAGTTCCACAGTTTACATGTCTACAGTTCCACGTTTTACATGTCTACAGTTCCACACTTTACATGTCTACAGTTCCACACTTTACATATCTACAATTCCATTCAATCTATATTTCGTACCCTCTCACATTCTTCAGTATTCTTCAAATCCCACATATATTCACAGCTCCAACTCTTGACCTTTGTCACTATAAAGGTCTGATACTTCTATATTAACCCATTCATGCACGTGTGGACGTAGGGGTTGCCGATTAGCAATCAGAAATAGAGTTTTCTCAATCCTATAATTACCTCTCCAAAATTAATTTTCTGTCAACAGCTAACTCAAAGACAACTGCAGAGGTTGAAGTAATTAAACTAAAGTTTTCTAAACACCCCTGATGGTCACAAAGGCATAACAGTAACCCAGAATAGGCTCAAATCACAGCCTGTGCGTGAAAGGGTTAATGATTATCACTCCTTCACATATTACTTAGTAATTGTTTACTCGGGTTTCGGATATAATTAAAGGTTGCAATTTTCCTATGAAGACCCTATCACTTTTGTCCTTGATTCACATTAATCCCTTAAGTTCAACTAGTTTGCACTTCTTTCAACTGCTTATACATCAAATATGGCTGCAATATACTTTATTTCCTCATTTGCTTCCAGTGTTATTTCAATCAACTTAGTATAAGCCCTGTGACAAACAATGCAGTTATTAGTCAGACTTATACTTTGAATACTATGCAGACAGAATCTTCGAAACAGCAGTTAAGTTCCATTATATATGTATATCATAGTACTAACTTATATTAAGAAAAAACTACTGTGATGATAGAATTTTTTTCTCAATGGTATTGAACCTTCATTCTACAGCCCTTCCTATAATCAATAATATGCTTGATTGAAATTGCATTAGCAATGTAAATAAATGTAATCAAAGATTAATGTAGCAGCATATTTGGGTGATGGTTGGTCCTGTCCAGATTGAGGCTTGGCATCCTCTATCCAACCTTAGCCATTTATGTCTGTCTCTTTTCCTGTACCACTGTTCCTACTTCCATGGCGGAAGGATAGCAACCCTGCTCCCCTTATAGAATTCACCTACTAGACAAGACCGAGAAAGGGGCGAGGGAATGCGAAAGTGGTCTCGGACCCTACGAATTGGACCTTGAATATTGTTTCTGTTTGGGCTCTGACTCGAATCGACCGCCCCAGCTATGGGGTATGTGCCTGAGTATATACATACATACATACATACATATTTATTTGTAACAAAGATTTTGTCTCTCCTTCTCTAACAGAAACTGTATGAAGATGAGAGGAGGAAATTGCACAACTTAAAGGAGAAGGCAAAAAGTGAAAATGAGAAGAAAGACATTCAAACGATCTTGGCTGTTCAGGAGATGCTTTACTCCAACAGCAGCGGTACATCACAAAGATCTTCAGGGGAACAATGTCACAATGAAGAAATGGTATCACATAAATTTGCTCTGTTGGTTGCAGCAAGAAATGGGTTGTCACAGTTGACTCATCTCTTGTTGACAATGGGCAACGTGAAAGTTAACAGCATTGTTGACTGTATCAGTGGCACCACAGCACTCCATGAGGCAGCCTCCCATGGCAACATACAATGTGTGGCCGTGCTGCTCAGTGCCGGTGCCAAAGTGCTCAGCATAGACAAATACAAATTTACATCAAAACACATGGCGTCCATGTTTGGTCATGTTGTTGCTATGAAACTGTTATGTAAATATATTAAGGATGATCCCATCTGTCTGGCCGGGAACACTGCTTGGGAAATAATGGGCTACTTTACCATCTACAGAGAAATGTACAGAGTAAAAGACAGCGACATTAATACTAACAACATTTGTTTAAGTGACGAGAGTGCCGCTCAGGTCGCACTAAAGGTGCTTAAAGCCATGGGCGTTGAGAGGATGGCACAGGAAATTGAAGAAGTTCGAGTGGACCTCAGTAAAGATGAAGCTTGGGAGGTGAAACATTGTGTCATGACTGAGATCAAGAATGTCATGACTGAAGTGGCAAAGAAAGACTCAACATATCAGGGAGAGATACAGTTAGTGGGAAGCACTAGTGATGGAACCAAACTCTTCTGTCCAGATGAAATGGACATCAATGTGATTGTAAAGAATGTCTCAGATGTTGTCCTCGAGGTACATGAGCAGAAAGAGAAATACAAAGGTGACAAGGAAGTAGAAATAATCACACAACGGGAAGAATTTCAAGGCAACAAGTTTATGAGCAGATTGGGTGATCTGGTAATGGACTGCTTGAGCACGTATGTACTTAAGGAAGAACGACTGTCCATTGTTCCTCCAGGCGTGAAGAGAACTCAGGTTGGAGTGAGTCTATCACTAGCCTGGCAGGGGAAAGAGTACCCACTACTCCTACTTGGAGTTGATCTGGTGCCAGTGTTGGAGCTCCTGTGGGATAAAGAGAAGATCACACGACCCTGGCTCACTCCAAAAACCACATCAACTCTTCATGTAAGTAATACTGAAGATGGGCTATGGCGCTGCAGCTTTGCTATGACAGAATCAGAAGTGATGCAAGGGTTGGATCATCAGGAGCGACAGGTAATGGTTCTAGCAAAATACATTCTTTATGGCCTCAAGGCAGAGTCCTGGATGAACAAGAATGACAAGGCCAAGTATACTTGGTGGATGGAAAGGGCATGGAAGCTCCCAGTACCATCTGGCTTCTGCCTCAAGAACTCGTTTCTGGAACGGCTCGAGATAAAGAGAAAAGGAAAGGAAGTCTGGACTTGTGATGACCTGATAGCACATGTTATGGAAGTGTACAAGACCATGTGCGAGCAGTTGCCATCATCTGAACTTGTGGCATGCAATAAACAAGCATATTTTGGTGGTGAGTGTGAGGGCCGGAAGGAAGCAACCGGAGCTCCAGTCATTGTTGACTATCTTGCTAAGATTGTCAAAACTGGAACCCATAATCCAAAATAAAGAAAAAGTATGCAGAGTGTCCAATATCACAATATAAGAAGCTACATTTTCTCGTGAGTGGTTTTATATAATTATGTGAGCAGTTCTATAAATTCACAAACTCGGTCCAGTATTGTAAGCTGAGGACAAGCTGAGAGGTATATATCTGTAACTACTCATCTACCAAAGGTTCAGATTATGTAGAAAATTTCAGCCAACCATTTATATGATAAATTATGTTTATTCATATTACCAGATTTGTAACTATTCTATTGCCAAAGTTACTCATGGTGTTATGGACATGTGAACTTAAGCCCATGAGGATCAGAAACAACGAATATGAATTGTTAGCTAAACTTTTGAACATTTGGTACAATGTTGGGTATGGGTATGTGGAAGAGACTCATTACACTCCTCCCCCCTCCTCCTACAACCTCCCCCCCCCCCCCCCTACCCATTCATAAGCTATGCAGAAGTGAGGGCGCGGTGCAATTGCTAACCACTCAACCCCTTATTGAACTGAGCCCTACATATTCACGAGGATCCACCCAATGGACAAGGACATCATGAGCTACCTACCGAATGCAAGCACCTGCAATGTCTATCATCGCGAACCCGGCACCTTTGAGGTTAATAGGCTTCCCAGCCCCTGGGTTAGCCACAGACCTTGCAAATAAACTATTCACTGAGACAATACAACGTTCAAATGAGCATCGCCAAAGACGGTCCAGAAGACCAAGACAGATAATTGGCCAAAATCAGATACAGAATAGCCCACCAATGTTTAGCCAAGACGAGCCCACTGATGGGAGATTGCGAAATTCCCCAGGAGACACTGATAATATTTGAAGTTGTTCATTACTTCGCCAGGATCAGCTCCAAAAACATGCCCTCCTGCTCCTCCTCCCACACCCTCGCTAAAGACCCCAGACACGCACTATTGCCCCCAGTTAAGTTCAATACCCCAGAGTAGCCAGTCACCTCCTATATTTAGACAAAGGTAGAAGAAAAAGAACCTCCAGACCCTTAAATACCTGTTCTTGTACAGTGTATACATACCAGATCCAGATCTAGAAAGAGTTTTACTCCTGTTTCAAGCACTTAGAAGAAGAGTGGACCGAGAGCCTAGGAACTACCCTACGCAATTGGAGATAGTGAGAAGAGAGGAATGGCGAGAGCAGGCCTATTGATACTAAATAGTGTAAACAACAGGACGTGAAGAGGTTCCGTTCCTAAAGAAGTGTAACACGTGGCCCAGCAGAAGTTGAACCCTCAACGGTAGAGAGGGCACAGTAATAGACGACAGAACCCTGTGACGTAACTGCGGTAAGCTGAAATCAGCCTAGAAGTGTGGCCGGCCACCGTATGCAAATGCCCCCTAGGGAGTGGTCCATACATGAGGAGCAATGAGGCCCTTCCACCCTAACTAATTAATATATTGATTGAGGCATATAAGTGTTAAGATATATGAACGCTGTAATACTCCATATATTTCTATAAGAATCATACATATTGACCTTATTAAGGTAAAAAGGCCGCCAGCCAATCAACGCGCTCCCTTTAACCTTCCCTTTAAACCAGCTGAGTTTGACATTCCGGGCTCGAGAAGTAAACTTGCCGTGCCTTCCCGGCCGACCAATCAGAAGCCTCCGTTTTCGGAGCTGACGGCTACGTGTACCGCCTCACATTTAAACTCGCTCTCACTCTCTTCACAGGCCGTTTCCTCTGGTTGCAATGGATCTAATGCATCAGTGCCAGCCCTATACTCCCGTAAGCCACTAAAAGACATTTGCAACCAGCTTCCAGGAACATATTATGGAGAGAGATGAGTGGAGGCGAAGGGAAGGAATATTCAAGTCGCGCGGCCAAAACGTCGCGCGGCCAAGCGGGCGGCTCAGCCAATCACAGCACTGGAGAGCAGGAGGCGGAACTACATCAAGGGGGTGGGGTAGGCTGCTGGGGTCATTCACCTCTCGGACTCAACTGGGCTAACTTCTTACAAGACACATTCTCTCTCTCGCTTAGGCACTCAGGGAAACTCGGATCCACTTATTCCAGCTTCCCAGCCCTCACCACTTGTTCCAGTAAAGTCCACCTCGGGCCTAGCATCGCTCTCCCCTACTAGGCGGATACACCTTCAGTATCCGGCCGCCTGTCGTCACATCGCTGGCTTGCATACCTACAGCCAAGCGGTTCAAGAGTGACGACAGATATTAGATGGGAGCGAAGATTTCCAGTTGAGCTATTGGCCAGCTCTGAGGTGGTGAAATTGTTCCAGTAAACACCTAGCAGTACTGCATAGTTTTTTAAAGGACCCATATTGGGCCCGAACCATTTTAAAGGAAGAGAGAAAATGCTTGACTAACCCAGTGGTTCCATAAATAATAGTTGATGTGTTCTTATAGGACAAACTAAAGAGAAAGATACTAGACTTATGTACATAAATATAATGATGATGTGTAAATAGGATAATAGTTATTCTTGATAGAGAAGGCTCCATGCCGATTAGCTATCAATAGTATAGGATCTGGTAGGACAGCAAATAGTTATTAACATTAAAGTAAGAGGGGATAATTCTTAAATAGACAAGCAACTATAAGGCTCAGGGGAATACAGAATAGTTGCAATTAGATCAGCTTTAGTTTGAGAAATAGGAAAGGAGGACACTAGTCCGTATGATGGACGAAATCTTTGTGTTTTATAGGAAACATTATCTCTTATATTATTTGAAGGAATATTCGGTCAGCTCCATGTTAAGCGTTACGAGTGTTAAGTCTAGGATAATAATATAATCATAAAATCTATGTAAAAGATTAAAGCGGTGAATCTTTTTCATGTAGGGTTTTTGAGGTATTGATCATAGTAAGCCATTTGCTGAGATATATTAGGTGGTATATGTGACCTATGACTTATTGGTAATAGGGTTAAGAGAATATATTATCTCAGAGTGTTCTAGATAGGGCGATCAAGGTCAAGTGTAGTAACGCCCTGGTCTTTTGAGTAAATATATTGTATAGGGTTAAGAGAATATATAATCTAAGAGTATTCTAAATAGGGCAATTGAGGTCAAGTGTCGTAACGCCCTGGTTTTTTGAGTAAATATATTGTATAGGGTTAAAAGAATATATAATCTAAAAGTGTCATATGTAGTAACACCTGGTCTCTAGAGTAGACTTATTAGGGCCCGGTAAACTTATATTATTTTGAAGATTAGTTAGGAATATATCTTTAATTCTAGAGAGGGAAATAGGAGTCGGATTAATGAATGCACTGGTCTCTTGAGTAGACACAGCAGGGCCCGGTAAAACTATTTATCTTGGAGACTAGTAACTTGCCTTTGGATTGAAGTCGAAGTGAATCAATACCTGAATAGCGTGAACTCAAATAGGTGGTAACGGGAGCTCTCGAGTTCCAATGTACTAACCTATGGTGGGTCGTTGAAATATTCAATCTGTGTCTTGAACTCATTTCGGCCCGAACAGAGAAATAGTTACTAGGTTTGTAGTAGGGTTTGTTAAATAAAGTATATAAACTTCTAAATGACTGTCGAATTATTCCCCACCTTAGTACACCTTTTTCAGTGGGAAGCGACGTTTTCTCAAGTAATATCGGCAAATCTATGGTCGAATAGGATATTTTCATTATATTTCGACCGTTTTCACGCATATTGGAAGGTGTTCACATGAACCGACATTAAATCATAATATTACGACTTTTTCGCAACTATTCGACATGGAGCATCAAAATCGTCAATTGGTAATTGTAAATGACGTTCAGCATTAGATTTAGACACATGTATACGTGAACAAACATTCGTTAATCGAATTGCATATTTCTCCACCTTAAACAACATTTCCGTTTTAATTTCTATGCTTAAGACGTTTATATTTTGCACAAAAGTAACAAATAAAATATTGAATTTGTCTTTCATTAACAATTCTAACCTTAAATTATGCCCTAACATGTTTATGCATTCAGCTTATGCATAATTATAATGTCAGGCAACATAATTGTATTTCTTAGCAGAGTATATACCCATACTATGTCAAAGCACCATAATCAATCACCACCAGTAAATAATGTCAATCATCACCACTTTGGTTTATGTGACACAAGGCAAATTCGCCACTATATTCGGATACTTTTACAGATCCAATTAAGAATGTCCTCTAATGCGAGGCAACTACGCAAGAATGTCATAATATACTGTATATATATATATATATATATATATATATATATATATATATATATATATATATATATATATATATATATATATATATATATATATATATATATATATATATATATATATAAGACCAGACACTATACACATCAAATGCAATGCTAGCTTGGGTTACAGATATACAGAAGTATACATAAATATTAAACATTGGATAAAGACAAAAACCTATGGTGGGGATACATAAAGCAAAGTGCCTTTCTCGGGCGGGTGACCCCTTTTCTAGGTGTAACGACTTAACCAGCCGCGATATATTTCTTAATTACACCCCAGGTTATAGTGCTCTTGATTCCTTGATGTTTAATTAAAGCCACGTAGTCATTTCCTCTCGTGTAACAGTCCACCAAGCGCTGCTTATCCTATTCCAAATCACGTTTATAGGGCATGTTGAGGTGAAGTGACTAATGTCGACTATAACTGACCCTAACATCACCTCAATTCAATCGTATTAACCAACTATAACAAAGTGTGAAGTGCGATACCCAATCACAAAACTGACTCTGCAAAACATTAAAATAACTTGTTTCATTGCCCGACACTAAATAATTGGCGTAAATAGTTCATTTTCTCCATGAGATTTCAAATGAAATTTGTCGAAAGCAACTGCAATATGTCGAACACTGTGCAAACAATGCCAATTCATGTGGAAAATGGCCGATTTCAAGTGATAAATATCGTTCCAAGTGTTTATTCTCCATTTCCGAACGATCGTTTGTTCAATTTGTTTGATAATGTCGATTCACCTCGAACAATGACGAAATCTAAAGTAAAACATATAATTGATATGAAATACGTCATTTAGGGTCGAGAAAACGTCGTTTCCCACTGAAGATAGGAGTTGTATATTTAGAATAAGAAAATACGTACTGCACTTATGATAACCAAATTATATTATAACTCTTTCCCTTAGCTCAAGACGAAGCCTAACTATACCAACGTTTATAGCGAATATCCATCAGCCTAGTACCTCCTGCCTCCATTCAGTATAAAGCTATAAGTATATCCTCGTAATCCTAATTCTCATATATTACACTTTTAGAGTAACTTATATCTGTGAGTAACTTAGAGGTAAAGTTCAACAGGGGAAGACCTTTCCCCTAGTACTTTCAATCACTTCTTATGATATGTGTATGTCTCTAGTGTCCCACGTCAGAGGAGAAAGAGTGAGCGCATCAGATATAATATTATATATTACGATTTAATTCCCAATTAATTGTGCCAAGATATACCCAGATGCATTAACGTGGCCGCTGTTGCTAGTTTGATTGCTTAAGTACATCAAGTCCGTTAAAGCCACCATTTCCTTGCACTGGCACGGTATTTGAATTTTTTTAACACGTTGAAAACCGTACCTTGCGTAAGGAACGCCACAGTCCTAGATTAACTAGCGTCATTCTGACTCCACATGTGAGAATCTTTTCGTGATTAAGTATTTTCCCAAGCCTATATATTCAACTCTATACAAACCATAAAGCCAGAATCATATTGTCATCTGAACAGTCGATACGATCAGTGTAAATTGGTAGGCATCAAATGCTTGTGTGGAGTGTAATTTATCTGAAGTCTTTGTTAGTTGTATCTTGTATCCCTGTTAAATAGCAAAGTCAGTATTGATGATCTCCCTTGGTAACTCAGTAATCGCAATTATAGATTAACAAAATATCGGAGACAAGAGCCAGTCCTTGCATCAGTGTACTTTTGTGATAATCGTGACCCTGGATGCTTGGTTGAATTCATGTGGGTATTTCAATCTAGTAAGGGCAGTGTACCACTAGTGAACAGTGCTGATTAAATATTTCTACATATTATATTATGTGTGAAGTGACCGCGACCATTGTGCATGAGTGTATAAAGGCCTATAATGGTATGAGTGCATTTGTCTATATTTATGTGTATTTTGTATAGCCTATTAAGTGCATGTCGGTGTATTCCTGTTTGGTGTAGACAATCTGAATTCTCTTGACCATTGATATATGGTAGTTGTAAATATATATACTTCTATGTATACGTGACATGTATGCATACTGTATACTGTATATGTACATATATAAATATTTTATACTCTCTGCGGGGCTCGATCCACTGACAGTCAGGACGATTGTCCATGCTTTAATCAACTCTACCATATTGGTGGTTCGAGCCCCGCTGAGAGTTTAAAAACATTAAGTAGCTCACATGTATTTGTGAGATATATTACAGGGGAGGTGTGGTGGAGTGGTCATGCCACTGGACTGGTAATCCAATGGTCTCGGGTTCAAATCCTGATGTCTCAATGGGAAGATAGTATTGGGTTGGAATTTGTGCTGTACCTAGTATCAGTGCATTACCACAAAGCCCACCGAAACGCCAATAAAATACCCTCATTGTTCCCTGATTAAATAGCACTGTACGAATATTCCCATATTTAATATAGGCTACAGGGGGACAATGCCTAGTGAGTTAATTTCTCCAAAAGGTGGCGTTCTGAGAGTGAGGGTCCGAGTCTAGGCGGTAAAGTGCATACGGCAAAGCAGCTTCAGAAATGGGGCTGCTTCGAGCCGTGGATGGGCAACCGGGCCCTGTGCATCTTGCGAAGGTAAGATGGCGGGAGCTGGTTGCAGCTCAAAATGCTTCACATGTCTCACTCCCTAGACTGGAACGAGACCTCACGGGCTTCCCCGTTGAATGTATAGGCTTTCAGCCTATGTCTGAGAGGGAGTAGTTGAAATATAGAAAACATATATATATATACTGTATAATACAGTGTCCCGAAATAGACGTACCAACCTTCAGGATTAGGTTAGGAAACATATTCTAAGCATAAAATATTCTATAAGCAAAATTCAAAATTTTATTTGTTATAAAGACATAGCCTTTTGAAAATGGCATTCTTAAGTATTTCCCCATTAGAGTAGCCTAGCTGTCCTAGAGCTTACCATACCTCCATCTAACTGCAATTATTTGACCATGTTTTATCAAGATATTATCAATCTGTAAGTTGCAAAATGATTATAGACATATTAGTTCACTTTGAACCTGCTGGAAACTATTTGACATGGAAGAGTCCATTACATTGATGCGGGGAAGGACACTATATAAAACCCTCAATTCCTCTTAAACGGTTGAGATATAGATTTTTTGTTATAGAATATTGTATGCTTAGAATCATCTGTATAATCATATCCTGAAGTTTGGCACGTCAATTTTGGGACACCCTGTATATATAATTATATATTCCCTCAGAAGCTTTCACATAATTATTTCTTTGGCTTTCCAAGATAAGCCATAACCCATGACGATATAAATAGAAATCTCCATACCATGTGAACATTATTAGTCCATTAACCTGATAAGTGACCCCCCCCCCCCCCCACTGTGTCTTTTTTGTAATGGTGTGATTTCGCACACACCTGTGAGGTCCGTGACCAAAATTACTTGCTACGCTTCCTTTAATGTAAAGGTCCATACTGTATATATTATAGGTTTGACTCCTGTAAGGAGATAAAGAAAACCTAATATTTAGTAGTGGCCCCGTAATCATTGACGAACATGCCTATTACATAAGGCATCCTCTTCAAACACTAATCCGCCGTAGTTTGAATCTACCGCGCAGAGCATTTAAAAACTGAGGAGCCTTCATCATGAGCGCACGCGACCTCACTCATGGCTTCAGTCATTATGAATTGGGTTCTCACTACGAAAAAACTTCGTAAAAAATAAAAACAAAAAGAAAATAAGAATAACTATCTAATAAGCTTTCCATCATATCGTGGATGTACTTGTGTGGATCTTTGACCAGACGCTGATTCAGGCGTCATTCTTCCTTCACTGACATATCAAGTAAACCAAAATCCTCAATACATCAACGAATGGGAAGGGGATGGTCGGGAGGGCCCCAGTCGTCAATGATTATGGGGCCACTACTAAATATTAGGTTTTCTTTATCTCCTTACAGGAGTCAAACCTATAATTTATTAGTGGCCCCTCCATCATTGACGAACATGCCTGATTTCTAAGACTGGAGGGGGACATTCGTAATCATATCATAACTCTAGAAAAGCAGATAATAAAAACAACCACATAGTATTCTTACTTTGAAAATATATTTAATAAGGCGTAGCCCGTATATATACAAGAAAGGGGTTCAGGCAGGTGCGTGCTTCAAAGAAGCCTGCTTGACAAAAAAGGGTAACTCTGAAGATTCTGTGAACAGATCTGTAGTTACAAAGGCACCCCACTCAACGAGTGGTGACAAAAATAACAAGTTATCAGTTTACATGTGCACATAATAAACCCCAAAATAATCGTGGAGATAAATTGCAAAAGATCTTCACTGTTTTAATATTAAATTGCTTTCGCAGCTAAAAACTACTATAACAACCCCGTTGTTTTGTACTAACATTGTACTTAGCACAATTTCTCGCAGAGAAATTTTCATATCACATTAACCATAAATTGTATCACAGCTCTCACACTCCGGCGGGGTCTAGGGTGTCCTATGTCAACTGACTGCACCCCCCCCCCCCCTCCCCCCCTTTGTCTTGAAAGTAAACAAAAGTGACTGCAGGGCCACCTAGACCCTCTGCCTTAAAGCTATACATGGTAAGGAAGGTTTATCTAGAGCAACTGACAAGTATCTAGACAAAAACGTATGATTAGACGCCCACAACTGAGTGGACGCAATATCTTCTACTGAAAAAAAATTCAGGAAACGTAAAGAGGCTGCCCATTTGCGTAAATCGTGGGCCCGGCCCACAATGCGGGATTACCTCTTTAATGACTTCGAAGAAGAGAAGCTAATCGCCGTTTCAGTAAGCGTTTACCCGTACTTGCTACCCATAAAGCACCTTGGGGGTTTAGAGGAGCTACTCGCAAATATTTGGTTAGAGCTTGCACTGGACATAGATTATGATGCACCTTTCCCCTGTTTAACGCCGGCACCGTGAACTCAGAAAACACGTGTGCACTGTGCTCATTCTTGGCTACAAATCCCGGGGAAGGTGCAATGTAAATACATTCATTAAGTCTACCAAACCTAAGGCAATTAGGTGTGTTGCTCATCGCCGCCAGCTCAGACACTCTGTTCCCGGTGGCCAAAGCCAAAAGGAATACAGCCTTTTTTAAGAGTAATGCAAAATCTGCAGTATTTTGGTACAGACGAGAGTGAAGTAAAGACAAAGCTTTGTCCAGAGACCAAGTAGGCATGAGCTGACGGGGAGGTGGGCGAAGTTTAAAACAAGCTCTCATAAAACCTGTTTCCTCCGCCACCGGTATGGAGAGACCTGTAAGGTCTAAAAAGGGCACTCTAATCGCAGTTAAGTGATTTTTTAACGTTACCACAGATAAATGTTTCTGCTCAAACAGATAATTTAAATAATTAAAAACTAAAGCTACTGATGGCACAGTCTGTTCTGTTCTAATGATCCAAGAAGTAAAGGCTTGCCAATGTGAGTGATACTGTCGTTTCGTAGACTGAGTATATTGATTTAATAATTTATTGGTCACATCTCTACCGTATGGTGCTAGCCACTTGGCCTCCTGAATGTCCATAATGCAAAAGTCAGCGAGGTCGCTAGGTTGCCAATCGTGTCTAAGTGGAAATACCCGACCGGGAGCGACACCGGGTGCGGGCACCACGTCTTCAATTGCTGGTACCACAACTGCGCCGGCCACAGGGGCGCGATTAGTGATACTAAGCCTCGATAATCTCGTAGTTTGTTCACTACGTGGCACATTAGTGACGCATCTGGTGGCGGAAACAGATAGATGGAGCTCCATCTGTTCCAGTCTGTCACTAGAGCGTCTGGCCCCCCTGCCGGCGTTTTCGTCCGGCAGGTGAGGTATAGAGGGAGTTTGTGAGTCTCCTCGGACGCAAACAGATCCACTTGTGGATGGGAGAGCTCTGCAATCATTAGGTTGAAAATGGGTTGCTTGAGCTCCCATTCTACTGTCGTGCTCTGTCTCCGGGACAGAGCGTCTGCCCAGACGTTCGCTACGCCTGGGAGATAAGATGCGTGAAGATAAATGTCTAGTCTGTTGGCTAGAGTAAAAATCTCTTTTGACACGTTTAGCAACCTCCTTGACCTCGTTGATCCCTGTTTCTGAATACAGTGAACTGCGTTCAGATTGTCCATTCTGAAGGCCACCGACTTGCCCCGTAATGCAGGGCCGTGAGCCTGAAGGAAATACAAGGGGACTAGTAATTCTTTGACATTGATGTGAGAGATTTCTAAGTGGGACCAAAGCCCCTGACCCTGGTGCCCCTGATTTGACTGAAATCCCCACCCTATTGTGCCTGACGCATCCGTGTCTACCCATACCGTTGGTGGAGGAGAGGTCCATGACATTATTGAGTGCAACGTTTCCCTCTTTGCCCAGACCGCTAGTAAGGTGTGGATTAATTTCGGGATGGGCCATAATTTTCCCGCCGGTAAGAGTGGGAAATATTTGTTGCCTTCCAATATTAAACGTTTTACTTTCAACCGGCCCAACATGACAGTTAGTTGAATCCAGTTGAGAGAGCCGACCAGAGACTCCCAGACCCTCCGCGTCGTAGTCAGACTGTGAAGAAACATGAACAGTTTCCTGCGAAACCTGTTGCGATTGTCCACACTCTGACTCAGAGTGAGAGCGGCCGTGTCCCAGACCAGCCCTATCCACTGAATTACTCGTGAGGGAACAAGGTTTGACTTTACCAGATTTACCTTGAACCCTAGAGTTTTGACATGATTTAAAATTATGTTGACATGTTTGATGCATAATTGTTGTGTCTCTGCCACCACCAGCCAGTCGTCTAGGTACCACAACACTCTGATTCCTTGTTTTAACAACGGCATCAGGGCTTGCCGGACTAATTTCGTGAATAATCGAGGTGCCAGGTTCAAACCGAATGGCATCCTTTGAAAAACAAAATTTTGGTGCCTGATCCGTAAGGCCAAAAACCTTTGAAATCTTTTGTTGACCGATATGTGCCAATAGGCGTCTGTCAGGTCTAGTGAACACATCCAACCTCCCGGCGGAAGTGATAGCCTGATTTGGTGTACTGTTAACATTCGGAAAGATTCGTTGTGAATGTGAAGGTTCAGATAAGACAGGTCTACGACCGGTCTCATCTGAACACTGTCCCTTTTGGGAACCAAAAATAGTTTGGACGTGAATACAGGGTAATTTGGGGGGACCGGGATGATGACATTCTTGGCAATCATTTCCTGGACCAGTGACTCCACCTCTAAAGAAACAAAATTCGCCGTTGTCGGCTGACGTAAGCGAGGTCGCCGGAGCCACTGCCAAGTGATGCCTTTGCGTGCCACCATCCGTGCCCAAGTGTTTAACGGCCATGCTTGGTGACACGTTCGGAACGACCCAGTTAGCAGACAAGGGTTCGCCGGCTGTACTACCCTCGGGTCCGCCGGCCTTAAGGTAGGCACCGGGAGTGAGAGAGACTTTAGTTTTTTGATGGTGGGGTTGGTGGTGCTGGACGCTTCGCCGGCTGGCTGGTGTTGGCCAAAGACGGGCCCTGACCTGGCTTATTATGGCTGCGTCCTCTCTGACCTGAAAACCTACTCTGTCTATGCCTGTACTGACCTTGAGGGGAGGGGGAGGACTTAGGTGGAAGAAAGGGCTTAGATCCCCCCGGCTGAGCTTTAGCGGTTGGCCTGGGTTTGGGGAAGTTAAAGGCAGGTTTCTTAGAAGGGGTGGGACTGTGTTTAAAGGCCTGTGCCATATTAAACACCGTTCGCCACACTTCAGGGGACATTAAAGAGGGAGTAAGCACTGGTGTCATGACCACCTGATTCGCAATGCGATCAGGCAGCTTGCGAACTAAAGACATACTGAGATCTTGTCTTGCTCGTACCGCCTCAAGCAAGGCGGTGCGTATGTCACCCAGAGATTGGATTGACGACTGGAGAAGCAGTCGCCGGGATAATTCAACCGATCTTCTGGCATCCGCGTCTGCGATTGCCTGAGTGGACCGAAGTAAAGACTTTGCTACCTGTTGAGACACTATGTATTGAGAGAACAGGCGAAAAGCTTTCCCCCTTAGCCTAAATTCTCGGTCTAGGTGAGTTGGGGTAGGGGTAGTGAAAGGGTCTTTTAGCTCACAAAGATTAATTTTAGGGGCAGCTAAGAAAGAAAACAAAGCTGACGGGACTCCGCCGGCAGAACATACTGGCATAGAGAACCACGAATGAGTATCCTGAGGGATCTGGTGGGAAGATTTGGAAGTAAATGTGGTTGCAAAGTTTTGAGCCTCTGTCTCCCAATCCACCCAAGGTCCTGGACCCAACTGCCCCACCTTCAAGACTGGATTAGCTGCTTCGTCTGTGACGGTTTGTAAATCAAGTTCAGGAGTGAGAGCTGACAGAGTCTTAATGTAATTAAACCCATCCAGCTTAGACCAGTCTGAAAACAATTTTGAAGCTGAGGCAGGGGGTAAAGCTGGCTTAGTAGCATACACAAAATAGTCTTGGTGATAATAACTAGGTATAGCTTTTATATTGACGTCTAGTACATTTCCCAAAGTATCCAAGGCCCTTAATTTCTTTGATTTATTGCCCTGGATGACCCACTCACGCGGTACTGGGAGTTCCCCTGACAAGGTAGGTTGGGCGAGCTCTGGTTTAGTGGGGGTCAAAAGGACCCATGACTCGTCTGGTCCATAAAGCAAGGGCATAGCTACCTTTCTGAGAGGCGCCTTGTCTAGAGGGGGTGGATTGACATCCGTTATAACCCTTACATTCGAAGTGGTCAATGCCGCCGTAGCAGGCCTAGTAACCACTGATGGTGACAGAGTGGGGGGGTTAGGGATCTTAGATAAAGCAATAGAAGTCATCAGAGGCCGTACCGTAGAACTTGTCGTGGGAGCCCCCAAGTCCACTGTGGGAGTTTCCTGTTGTTGGCCAAAAAATTTAGATAAAGCATGACTAAGTAGCCCATCAATTTCCTGCGCAGTGACAAATTGAGTTGATGATGAACTTACTGGTGAATCATTAATATCCTGCGCGGCGTCTAAGCCTGAACCTGACTCTTGTCCTTCCATCTCCGAAATTATTGAAACCTCGTCTTTCTCCTCCTGTTCCTCCTGAGAAGATCCCGCCGAAGCTGGGGTACCTTGCTGCCAAGATAAGTCAGGAATAGAGGATGGGATCGCCGTGTCCCTGTGGACGTCAGCTACTGTGTGACTAGTTTGAGTCGGAAGTGGGTGGTCAGTCCCCGGCCGAGAAAATCGCCAAACACCGAGGCCCTGGCCTACACTCTCTTGGGAGTCTGAAACACTCTCCATCACTGATTCCCCTGAACTCTCCAATTCCAGGGTTAAAATATTAATGGGTAAATCCTCTTTAGGGACAGGCACCGTACTGGACCCTTGAGACCTAACACAAACTCTGTCTGGGGTAGAGGTACGATGAGAAGCACTAGAAGCTGGCGAATGTAGGGAGGTCTTTCGTTTATGGGAATCCTTTTTGGAAGATTTATGGCTACGGTGTGACCGTGAACTACTCTTTGATTTGGAGGATTCATCGCCGTGACCACTGGTGGAACTTTCCGTCCTACTCTTCTTACTCGATGGTGAAGAGGCAAGACTAGAGGGCTGGCGTCTGAGAGGTGACCTAGACCGAGATCTCGCCCGAGACGATGAGGCGGACGCCGGGTGTGTAGGCTCTCTTGGACGTTTCGGAGTAGCAGCAGAAGACACAGAACCCTGACCAGTCTCCGCCGGCTTATGACTAGTTACTCGAGAGGAACGTTTAGGGGGAGGGTGTTCAAAAAGCAGTCTATCCCAAAGAGGGACGTTGTCACATTGAAGTGACTTATGAGCTACAATCGTAGTGTATGCTGACATCTGTTGCCTAACTTCTCTTAATGCGACCGCTGCGGTCTTATCATTGTCGCAGAGGACCTTGACAGCTAATTGGGAGCAAAAGGAACAATTACGCATGACCCACAGACCCCTTGAACGGTCTAGACATTTAACACACTTTATGCAAAGAGTGTGCGCAAAAATAGGGATACCGGCACAGGTAGGGGTAGTGTATAAAGCAAAGACTGGGGTCAAGGTAGCCATGACAGAGACTGGTGGGGAAAACTACTGCCGGGTCTGTATTGGTCCGCCGGAGCCCAGCTCTGGAAAAAAAGAAAATTTCCAGGAATTAATGCTCATAAGGTTAACCCAACATGTTCGCACACAAGTGTTAATAACCCACCGGGTAACGAGATGTAATGACACAACGATCACAGCTCGCTACGCGGCGGGGCTCAGAATATCTAAACATATCTTTTTAAGAAAGTGAAGAATACCCTCTGACAATATATAACGGTCCAGCATGGCGTTTATAGTCTTTCTGGTGGTGACTGTCTCAAGATTCAATTTTGGAACAAAAACAACCCCCCACAAAGACGCCAGCCCTTGAATTATTTTAGTAGAATAACACAGGGCAGGCTGATACGAGATCTGATTTCTAACGAATTGTCACAAAAAGATCGCCGTAAGTTTGAAGGCGGCGATACCTAAACGTATCACTAAATTAAGTGGTTAAATCGAAATTGAATTGTAAATTCCTTATTTCCTCCACCCAGGAGCACCCGCCGGGTGTAAAAAACGATGTTAACCCTAATTGAACCTTCAATCGCCGTAAGTGTAAAGGCGGCGATACATATAGTATCACTTAAAATGGATCGGTTAACTAACTGAATGCCTTAGTTGTTCATCCCACCCTACCAAGGTACACCCGCCGGGTGAGATGTCAAAACGTTAACCCCATAAGTTCCTGTCCCCACTTCTTTGTAAAAGATCGCCGGGGAGGAAAGCCCTTAACAACAGCTAGGTTTTTCTTGTGGTTCGTAAAACCGGGTAGAAAAACTTCATAACATATGTTCGCATGAACAATGTTAGATGGGTACAGCCATTCCGCCGGGAATCAAAAGGGAGCCTGAAAACAGGCACCAACACAGAGACGCAGTCCTGGAGAGCCACAGACACCTCATCGCCGGGGACACAAGCCTGTGTTGAAACCACGTGTGGCCCAACACGGCTCTCGGCCGGGGTTTTTTCATGGTGAAACCGAGAAAAAACCCGCCGGAAGGAAACCCACCCCGTTCAGAAACCATCTGAACGTACAACGGACACGAAGGAAAGCCACGCACGACTAGCCTAAGTCCACACAATAATCCGTGGAATTAGCCAATACACAACTAAACCAGGAAACAAACATAGTCCGAGGAATTAGCCAATACACAACTAAAACCCGGATACACATGACACAGTAGGGCATATTTATAAAAATAAACAATAACACTTGTACATGTGGCAAAGCTACGAGCGGCTGGCAAGGCCTAAGTAGACGGCATAAGACATGTTGAAATATACACAAAAACACTGGAAATATAACAACAGGAACCACCGCCAACACACCACTGTAGCAAATACTTCCGGCAAAGGGAAGACTGACTCGGGACCCAGAAAAAACTTCACTAAGTGAAGAAAAATACGCTGGGAATGTCAGTAAGCAATGCTTACCTCATCAGAAAGATAAAAGGCAGCAATAATTAACGCGTAATGAAAGCCGCCTGCATCACAAGCTAACTCAACTGTGAAACGATCACAAGTCCACAACAGGACCACGAGGGTACATCCGAAATAGATGCCCCAAACACACGACCCAAAATACACTGCACTGCGGGCAACCAGCCCAGGACACTCCTGCTACGCATATCCTAACCTTACTCGATACATCCTGGAGTAAACAAATGAGAAAAAACTCACTAGGGACGCAGCAAATGCGGAACCAGCGGAGCGTGGGGAGACACGTCCGGGCAGGCTGAGCGCAGAGCAGAGAAGGAAGAATGACGCCTGAATCAGCGTCTGGTCAAAGATCCACACAAGTACATCCACGATATGATGGAAAGCTTATTAGATAGTTATTCTTATTTTCTTTTTCTTTTTATTTTTTACGAAGTTTTTTCGTAGTGAGAACCCAATTCATAATGACTGAAGCCATGAGTGAGGTTGCGTGCGCTCATGATGAAGGCTCCTCAGTTTTTAAATGCTCTGCGCGGTAGATTCAAACTACGGTGGATTAGTGTTTGAAGAGGATGCCTTATGTAATAGGCATGTTCGTCAATGATGGAGGGGCCACTAATAAATATATATATATATATATATATACATATATATATATATATATATATTATATACCCGGTAGGACTATATATATATATATATATAACCCCACTGAGAGATTAGAAACATATATATATATATATATATGGGTTGCCCGAGCAGAGTTCCAAGGAGTATCAGGGAGTGACTCAGAGTGCCCATGGGTGCATGCGATCTTTCAAGAGTCATTACGTGATTTCCAGGACTGTGGACTCTTGGAAACTCGGCCTCACACTCCTGAATGTGTGAACTAGGCTATATTGCTATACATTTGGGCTGCTCGAGTCGATTTTCCAGGAGTATCAGGGAGTAACCCAGAGTGCCCATGGGTGCCTGCAGTCTTCCAAGAGTCATTACACAAGTTTCCTAGACTGTGGACTCTTGGAAACTCGGCCTCACACTCCTGAATGTGTGAACTAGGCTTTAAGGGTACTTCACACAGTCAGGAATGCGAGCTAGAATCACTAGGAGTAATGATTCCTGTTGATTCCTGGGAATACGACCGCGAATGCCTGCAATTCCCTGTGCACTCACAATACCGTAGGAACCAGTGGGAGTGTACCTGCGAATCACTGAGAGTCACTGGGAATCACTGGGAGTCACCAGCAATCACCGGGATAAAACCAGGAATGAAGTGCGAGTTATTGAAAAGTTGAACATTTCGGATTACTGTAATATACGAGTCGATAGGAGTAATATAGGAATCACTGGGAATTAGATAGGAGTCACTGGGAGTCACCGGGCATCACTGGGATTTGTTAGGAATGAGATGCGAGTATGCCAGGCATGGCCCCCATTGTGTGTTTGACCATATAATTGAAATTAATTTGTCCTCAAGTATGTCTCTTGCAGGCTATAACTACAGTCCTCTAATATCATCATTAAGTATTATGACTGTATTCATACATCATGACAGACATTAATATAATACGATAAGTCTGTATTATTATGTACCGTAAGGTCATAATATCAATGCTTACTATACTTTACGAAACCAATATATTTAAACTATTGTCTAAATAGTGGATAGTTAATCCTTCCCACCTTCTTGTTTTCATTCGTTACCGAGTTCTGTAATATTTCATACGATTACCTAATATAGGTAACACTTATAGGTTGTGTTAATTTGCTTAGGTTAGGTCAGGGGAGTTGCAGAACTTCTAGATTATTAACCGGCGACTACAACGGCCCCTAAACAACCAAGCCATGATAACGCTGGCTCAAAGTTTACCCCGGTGACTACAACACCCCTCGAAGTAATAATCCAAACTCCACTCACCACCACCACACTAACTTGACATTTCAAAACACATACAAACACGTATCCACCATTCTCGTTATGTTAGGTAAGGGGAGTTGCAGAACTTGTAGACTACAAGTAGGGTATTGTAACATTGACCATACATTGTTCACATTATTAATTACCTCAACTACCGTAATTTCCTTCTCTACACACAATCATTGGGTGAATACAATGTCTTGTGAAATTGTACTTAGACAGGTTTAATACTAGGCCTATTTATAATGTTTGACCAAGAAAAGTAAACTACCGGTATACTGTATATAATACTATCAGGTGAGGAGTATTACAGGTTTATATGAATAAAATATTTATTAATCCACCTTCTTTCACCTTGAGATAGCTTTCGAATGCACCTACAATTAATAAATACTGCAAAAAAAAAAAAATGGGGGGGGGATCTCCAGGTGAGTAGGCTCGCTTTGCTCACCACCCACACCCATGACTAGCGGGCCCTTTATTACATGTGCGCCCACTACAGGTATCTCTGTGGGCGCCCCTGCCGCTTGGAGAGCATGCTCGGTGACTCCCAGTGGCTCCTGGTGACTCCAATTGATTCCCAGTGACCCTCAGTGGCTCGCATGTATTACCTATCTTTGTCCTAGTGATTCCCGGTGAAACTGAGAACTGAAACTGAAGCCGAAACCTGTCCGCGAATCAGATACGAATCACCGAGAATCACCAGGAATCACTGGGAGTCACTGGGGATCACTGGGAATCACTGAGAGTGGTCCGATTCCGAGAACTTTAAACACGGTGAACATTTTGTCGAACAGGGCCAATCGCTCGCGAGTGGTTTGGAGTCACTGGGAGTCTAACAGGAATCACTAGGATATCGCTAGAGTCACTAGGATTCATCGATTTTCACCGCGAATAGGCCCAGGAATCCGAATTTTCAGCTACTCTTAGTGATTCTAGCTCGCATTCCTGACTGTGTGAAGTACCCTTTATGATGAAGAGGATCACCAGGGAGAACACAAACATCTTGAAGAAGTAAGTATTAATACATATTCCATCATCAGAGCCTAGAACAAAATAAATAATTAAAGCATCGTATAGTTGTGTGAATACAACGAAATATTTTAATATTTATTTATTCGAAGTCAACAAGTGAAAGGAAAAGGAAATTAAATGGACAAAGAGGACACAATAAGAAAAATAATGTTAGTGGTCTAAAAGTTAAGTTGAAAGTAGATCTTAAACTAAGGGAAATACCTAAGTGACAAAGCTAAACTATATATATATATATATATATATATATATATATATATATATATATATGGTGACAGGTCAGTTGAACCAGTGCCACTTCAACCAGTGCCACTTTAACCAGTGCTAACTCAACCAGTGGCCACTTCAACCAGTGACCATTTCAACCAGTGACCAGTGACCAGGTTCTCGTGCCCCCAAGAAGGGGTTAGGGTTGGTTGAGGCGGTTTAGCTACCTGGACTGTTCCCCTGTGATCGGCGGCTGTCCCCCACCGGTCACAATCTTCTCCCTGGTTGAGAGAAGTCAGCAGTCCCGGCAGGTGGATCCACAGCGAAGACGCCGCCAATCCAGATCCATTTATACATGCTATCAGTTTCAGTGACTCTTTCTATAGTTAATTCATAAATTCAAATTACTTGTGATCATAGAAATAAACTAAAAGCAAAAAGTGGTCAGCTGACCTAGCCTAGTTTACCTTGGCTAGTTTATTCCATCGTCTACTTCTTTTCTTTATAATTATTATCTCTATTTAAGTCCTCTGTTTCTGATGCATGTCTTTCTGATCATTTTTACCCCCTCGCTTTACCACTAGCCAAACTTATCGTAGCCCACTTTTCACGATGATCATGCATCTTGTTTTTGTATATGTTAAGCTGTTATTATTAAGTGTACAACACTTAGTTGTGGGGGTTTAAGCATGAGTAACACACAGATAAAGAAAAGGACATGGATAACAATATTTATACAATTTACAGGATTTATTGACTTAGACTCAAGATACACAGGGGAGCGACTCAAATACTCCTCCTAATAATTATTATTGACGTTATACAGGCAGCAAGATATATGTATGTACAGTATATATATAATGAACAAATTTATTATTGCATATTCTATGCCTTTATATATATATTTCTTTTTCTATGTGAGTGAGAGATGCAAAAGGCAGAACTGCCTGTATCGAGTGCCTCCCCCAGAGTTGAAAGAGTGAGAGGGCCAAAATCAAGGGACGTTCGAGCCAAAATGCCTGGACACACGGAGCTTGAAGCAATTTCAGTCAAAGGAGGAGGTAAAGACTGATTCTGGGAGAGAGTTCCAGAGCTCAGCTGTTGAATAGAAGAAAGTCTGAGAGTAACGTTTCACTCTTAGGTTAGAGAGATGCACGGAGTAGGGGTGGGATTGTGTTTCAAGACGGGTACGACGTGCACTACGTAGAGGAGGTGGCATGCACTGGGAGAGCTCTGAGGAACACTGATAATTATAGTGTCGATAGAAAAGCGAGAGAGCTGCAACATTGCGGCGGAGAGAGAGAGATTGCAGAGAGTTGGTGAGTGGATGCGAGTTAATGATACGAAAGGCCTTCCTTTCCACTTTGTCCTGGAGTGCGGTGTGAGAGGATCCTCCCAACACATGTGCACAATACTTATTACGAGGGCGCACCGTGCCCCTGTACAGAGCAAGAAGCTGTGCACGGGTAAAGAACCCCTTGAGGCGGTTGAGCACAACCAGCTTCTGGGAGGCTGCCTTAGCAAGACTGGTAATATGGTCCTTCCAAGTGAGAGCAGAAGAAAAAGAGATACCGAGAATATTGAGATGAAGGATTGATTTTTGTATTGTTGAAGAATAAGGGATAGTCCGCTGGGAGTTCCGGACGGGTAGATAGATGGAGAAGTTGAGTTTTGAAAGCATTAAAGGCAAAAAGGTTTTCTCTGCCCCAATTGGAAATATTAGTTAGATCATAATTTAAGTGTTCTATGGCTTCATTAAGTTTGTCTTTGAGGGATTGCTGGCTGGGGCATTCTGAACAAATAATTGAATAGTGTAAGGTAGAGTCGTCTGCATACGAATGGATGGGACTGGATCATTTATGAAAATTAGAAAGAGAATAGGAGATAGGACAGAGCCCTGAGGAACACCGGAGTTGATAGGATGAGGAAGTGAGCGATGGCCGTCCACAACCGCTGCGCAGCTATGGAACGTCCGGAAAGAAAATTAGAGACGAAGGCACAGATGGAGGGATTGAAACCGAAGGAGGGTAGTTTAGAAATTAAAGATTTGTGCCAGACTCTATCAAAGGCCTTCGATATGTCTAGTGCAATAGAAAAGGTCTCACCGAAGTCCCGAATGTTGGATGACCAAGAGTTAGTAATATATGAAAGAAGATCACCAGTAGATCGACCCTTGAGGAAGCCATACTGGCAATCTGAGAGTAGATTATGGAAAGATAAATGCTTAAAAAATTTGGAAGCAAGAATAGTTTTAAAAACTTTAGAGATACAAGAGATGAGAGCAATTGGACAATAGTTGGAAGGTTGAGAGCGGTCACGCTTCTTTGGACAGATTGAATGAGAGCAAACTTCCAGCATGAAGGGAAGACGTTAAAGGAGAGACAGAGACGAAAGAGTACAACAGGAGGAACACCGTCCGTACCGTACGCCTTCGTAGTATTAAGCCCAGAGTGGGTAGAAAGTACATCTTTAGAAGAGATTAGGATATTAGGCATAAGTAGTGGAGAGGGAAGAATAACACCAGAAACATCCAAGGTGGGGTTTCTAGCAAAAGTTTGAGAGCATAATTCAGCTTTGTCAGAGGAAGAAGTGATGGTTGTGCCATCAGAGTGGAAAAGGGGAGGGAAAGACGAGGAAGAAAAATTGTTCTAGAGGTTTTTGGCTAGATACCAGAAAGCTTGGGAAGAGCTAGAGTTGGATAGTTCAGTGCATTTATTATTGATGAAAGAGTGCTTGGCAAGTCGAAGAACAGATTTGGCTTGATTCCGAGCAGAAACATAGGAAGTATGTATATGTATATATGGTTCCATGTCAGTTGAACCAGTGCCACTTCAACCAGTGCCACTTTAACCAGTGCTAACTCAACCAGTGGCCACTTCAACCAGTTACCATTTCAACCAGTGACCATTTTAACCAGTAACCTAACCACCTAACCTAACCTACTGGTTAAAATGGTCACTGGTTGAAATGGTCACTGGTTGAAGTGGCCACTGGTTGAGTTAGCACTGGTTAAAGTGGCACTGGTTGAAGTGGCACTGGTTCAACTGACCTGTCACCATATATATATATATATATATATATATATATATACTGCATATATGATATATATATATATATATATATATATATATATATATATATATATATATATATATATATATATATATATATATATATATAGTTTAGCTTTGTCACTTAGGTATTTCCCTTAGTTTAAGATCTACTTTCAACTTAACTTTTAGACCACTAACATTATTTGTCTTATTGTGTCCTCTTTGTCCATTTAATTTCCTTTTCCTTTCACTTGTTGACTTCGAATAAATAAATATTAAAATATTTCGTTGTATTCACACAACTATACGATGCTTTAACACCTTACGAGCGGCCTATGCGGTTTATTTATGTGTACCGCACAGCGGGGTGTTTTTAGCCAAAATAGGGCTGTTTACGTGATCATTTTCATGCCTAAATAAGACCCAGAACGTAAAACAAGTACCTATCCCTGAAAGGGCATAAACAGAGCTTTCGAATGACACCATAACGATCCTTGTATGATGGATAGTTTTCTTGCAATAACCGTGCAACGCGAGTGCAAAAAGCAGGTAATTCGGTACTTTCAGTACATAATTGAGTATGTAGCGAGTGAGAGAGGGAGGAGGGAGCTGAGATTTGTGTCAGTAGGTTCGCCGCGGTGGTCTGGAGCAGTCATACGCTCGCTAGTCTCCTGCCACCACTTGTCTCTCTCTCTCAGCCACATTACGTGCTGAAATTGCCACTCGAGTTATGTCGAGCGCCGCCACATAGTCCAGCTTTATTTAACTCGACTTATGTTGCTCGCCGCTAAATAAGGGTTAATTATATATTTTGTTCTAGGCTCTGATGATGGAATATGTATTAATACTTACTTCTTCAAGATGTTTGTGTTCTCCCTGGTGATCCTCTTCATCATAAAGGGTACTTCACACAGTCAGGAATGCGAGCTAGAATCACTAAGAGTAGCTGAAAATTCGGATTCCTGGGCCTATTCGCGGTGAAAATCGATGAATCCTAGTGACTCTAGCGATATCCTAGTGATTCCTGTTAGACTCCCAGTGACTCCAAACCACTCGCGAGCGATTGGCCCTGTTCGACAAAATGTTCACCGTGTTTAAAGTTCTCGGAATCGGACCACTCTCAGTGATTCCCAGTGATCCCCAGTGACTCCCAGTGATTCCTGGTGATTCTCGGTGATTCGTATCTGATTCGCGGACAGGTTTCGGCTTCAGTTTCAGTTCTCAGTTTCACCGGGAATCACTAGGACAAAGATAGGTAATACATGCGAGCCACTGAGGGTCACTGGGAATCAATTGGAGTCACCAGGAGCCACTGGGAGTCACCGAGCATGCTCTCCAAGCGGCAGGGGCGCCCACAGAGATACCTGTAGTGGGCGCACATGTAATAAAGGGCCCGCTAGTCATGGGTGTGGGTGGTGAGCAAAGCGAGCCTACTCACCTGGAGATCCCCCCCCCCCATTTTTTTTTTTGCAGTATTTATTAATTGTAGGTGCATTCGAAAGCTATCTCAAGGTGAAAGAAGGTGGATTAATAAATATTTTATTCATATAAACCTGTAATACTCCTCACCTGATAGTATTATATACAGTATACCGGTAGTTTACTTTTCTTGGTCAAACATTATAAATAGGCCTAGTATTAAACCTGTCTAAGTACAATTTCACAAGACATTGTATTCACCCAATGATTGTGTGTAGAGAAGGAAATTACGGTAGTTGAGGTAATTAATAATGTGAACAATGTATGGTCAATGTTACAATACCCTACTTGTAGTCTACAAGTTCTGCAACTCCCCTTACCTAACATAACGAGAATGGTGGATACGTGTTTGTATGTGTTTTGAAATGTCAAGTTAGTGTGGTGGTGGTGAGTGGAGTTTGGATTACTACTTCGAGGGGTGTTGTAGTCACCGGGGTAAACTTTGAGCCAGCGTTATCATGGCTTGGTTGTTTAGGGGCCGTTGTAGTCGCCGGTTAATAATCTAGAAGTTCTGCAACTCCCCTGACCTAACCTAAGCAAATTAACACAACCTATAAGTGTTACCTATATTAGGTAATCGTATGAAATATTACAGAACTCGGTAACGAATGAAGCAAGAAGGTGGGAAGGACTAACTATCCACTATTTAGACAATAGTTTAAATATATTGGTTTCGTAAAGTATAGTAAGCATTGATATTATGACCTTACGGTACATAATAATACAGACTTATCGTATTATATTAATGTCTGTCATGATGTATGAATACAGTCATAATACTTAATGATGATATTAGAGGACTGTAGTTATAGCCTGCAAGAGACATACTTGAGGACAAATTAATTTCAATTATATGGTCAAACACACAATGGGGGCCATGCCTGGCATACTCGCATCTCATTCCTAACAAATCCCAGTGATGCCCGGTGACTCCCAGTGACTCCTATCTAATTCCCAGTGATTCCTATATTACTCCTATCGACTCGTATATTACAGTAATCCGAAATGTTCAACTTTTCAATAACTCGCACTTCATTCCTGGTTTTATCCCGGCGATTGCTGGTGACTACCAGTGATTCCCAGTGACTTTCAGTGATTCGCAGGTACACTCCCACTGGTTCCTACGGTATTGTGAGTGCACAGGGAATTGCAGGCATTCGCGGTCGTATTCCCAGGAATCAACAGGAATCATTACTCCTAGTGATTCTAGCTCGCATTCCTGACTGTGTGAAGTACCCTTAAAGCCTAGTTCACACATTCAGGAGTGTGAGGCCGAGTTTCCAAGAGTCCACAGTCTAGGAAACTTGTGTAATGACTCTTGGAAGACTGCAGGCACCCATGGGCACTCTGGGTTACTCCCTGATACTCCTGGAAAATCCACTCGAGCAGCCCAAATGTATAGCAATACAGCCTAGTTCACACATTCAGGAGTGTGAGGCCGAGTTTCCAAGAGTCCACAGTCCTGGAAATCACGTAATGACTCTTGGAAGATCGCATGCACCCATGGGCACTCTGAGTCACTCCCTGATACTCCTTGGAACTCTGCTCGGGCAACCAATATATATATATATATGTTTCTAATCTCTCAGTGGGGTTATATATATATATATATATATAGTCCTACCGGGTATATAATATATATATATATATATACAGTATGGACCTTTACATTAAAGGAAGCGTAGCAAGTAATTTTGGTCACGGACCTCACAGGTGTGTGCGAAATCACACCATTACAAAAAAGACACAGTGGGGGGGGGGGTCACTTATCAGGTTAATGGACTAATAATGTTCACATGGTATGGAGATTTCTATTTATATCGTCATGGGTTATGGCTTATCTTGGAAAGCCAAAGAAATAATTATGTGAAAGCTTCTGAGGGAATATATAATTATATATACAGGGTGTCCCAAAATTGACGTGCCAAACTTCAGGATATGATTATACAGATGATTCTAAGCATACAATATTCTATAACAAAAAATCTATATCTCAACCGTTTAAGAGGAATTGAGGGTTTTATATAGTGTCCTTCCCCGCATCAATGTAATGGACTCTTCCATGTCAAATAGTTTCCAGCAGGTTCAAAGTGAACTAATATGTCTATAATCATTTTGCAACTTACAGATTGATAATATCTTGATAAAACATGGTCAAATAAT
Organism: Paralithodes platypus; assembly: GCA_032716605.1. Taxonomy (NCBI): domain Eukaryota; kingdom Metazoa; phylum Arthropoda; class Malacostraca; order Decapoda; family Lithodidae; genus Paralithodes; species Paralithodes platypus. Next base: position 3,836,654 of record CM064578.1, on the reverse strand, counting down.
TGCAGTTAGATGGAGGTATGGTAAGCTCTAGGACAGCTAGGCTACTCTAATGGGGAAATACTTAAGAATGCCATTTTCAAAAGACTATGTCTTTATAACAAATAAAATTTGAATTTTGCTTATAGAATATTTTATGCTTAGAATATGTTTCCTAACCTAATCCTGAAGGTTGGTACGTCTATTTCGGGACACTCTGTATTATACAGTATATATATATATGTTTTCTAAATTTCAACTACTCCCTCTCAGACATAGGCTGAAAGCCTATACATTCAACCGTACATTCAACAGGGAAGCCTGTGAGGTCTCGTTCCAGTCTAGGGAGTGAGACATGTGAAGCATTTTGAGCTGCAACCAGCTCCCGCCATCTTACCTTCGCAAGATGCACAGGGCCCGGTTGCCCATCCACGGCTCGAAGCAGCCCCATTTCTGAAGCTGCTTTGCCGTATGAACTTTACTTTCTCACCGCCTAGACTCGGACCCTCACTCTCAGAACGCCACCTTTTGGAGAAATTAACTCACTAGGCATTGTCCCCCTGTAGCCTATATTAAATATGGGAATATTCGTACAGTGCTATTTAATCAGGGAACAATGAGGGTATTTTATTGGCGTTTCGGTGGGCTTTGTGGTAATGCACTGATACTAGGTACAGCACAAATTCCAACCCAATACTATCTTCCCATTGAGACATCAGGATTTGAACCCGAGACCATTGGATTACCAGTCCAGTGGCATGACCACTCCACCACACCTCCCCTGTAATATATCTCACAAATACATGTGAGCTACTTAATGTTTTTAAACTCTCAGCGGGGCTCGAACCACCAATATGGTAGAGTTGATTAAAGCATGGACAATCGTCCTGACTGTCAGTGGATCGAGCCCCGCAGAGAGTATAAAATATTTATATATGTACATATACAGTATACAGTATGCATACATGTCACGTATACATAGAAGTATATATATTTACAACTACCATATATCAATGGTCAAGAGAATTCAGATTGTCTACACCAAACAGGAATACACCGACATGCACTTAATAGGCTATACAAAATACACATAAATATAGACAAATGCACTCATACCATATTATAGGCCTTTATACACTCATGCACAATGGTCGCGGTCACTTCACACATAATATAATATGTAGAAATATTTAATCAGCACTGTTCACTAGTGGTACACTGCCCTTACTAGATTGAAATACCCACATGAATTCAACCAAGCATCCAGGGTCACGATTATCACAAAAGTACACTGATGCAAGGACTGGCTCTTGTCTCCGATATTTTGTTAATCTATAATTGCGATTACTGAGTTACCAAGGGAGATCATCAATACTGACTTTGCTATTTAACAGGGATACAAGATACAACTAACAAAGACTTCAGATAAATTACACTCCACACAAGCATTTGATGCCTACCAATTTACACTGATCGTATCGACTGTTCAGATGACAATATGATTCTGGCTTTATGGTTTGTATAGAGTTGAATATATAGGCTTGGGAAAATACTTAATCACGAAAAGATTCTCACATGTGGAGTCAGAATGACGCTAGTTAATCTAGGACTGTGGCGTTCCTTACGCAAGGTACGGTTTTCAACGTGTTAAAAAAATTCAAATACCGTGCCAGTGCAAGGAAGTGGTGGCTTTAACGGACTTGATGTACTTAAGCAATCAAACTAGCAACAGCGGCCACGTTAATGCATCTGGGTATATCTTGGCACAATTAATTGGGAATTAAATCGTAATATATAATATTATATCTGATGCGCTCACTCTTTCTCCTCTGACGTGGGACACTAGAGACATACACATATCATAAGAAGTGATTGAAAGTACTAGGGGAAAGGTCTTCCCCTGTTGAACTTTACCTCTAAGTTACTCACAGATATAAGTTACTCTAAAAGTGTAATATATAAGAATTAGGATTACGAGGATATACTTATAGCTTTATACTGAATGGAGGCAGGAGGTACTAGGCTGATGGATATTCGCTATAAACGTTGGTATAGTTAGGCTTCGTCTTGAGCTAAGGGAAAGAGTTATAATATAATTTGGTTATCATAAGTGCAGTACGTATTTTCTTATTCTAAATATACAACTCCTATCTTCAGTGGGAAACAACGTTTTCTCGACCCTAAATGACGTATTTCATATCAATTATATGTTTTACTTTAGATTTCGTCATTGTTCGACATTATCAAACAAATTGAACAAACGATCGTTCGGAAATGGAGAATAAACACTTGGAACGATATTTATCACTTGAAATCGGCCATTTTCCACATGAATTGGCATTGTTTGCACAGGGTTCGACATATTGCAGTTGCTTTCGACAAATTTCATTTGAAATCTCATGGAGAAAATGAACTATTTATTAGTGGCCCCTCCATCATTGACGAACATGCCTATTACATAAGGCATCCTCTTCAAACACTAATCCGCCGTAGTTTGAATCTACCGCGCAGAGCATTTAAAACTGAGGAGCCTTCATCATGAGTGCACGCGACCTCACTCATGGCTTCAGTCATTATGAATTGGGTTCTCACTACGAAAAAACTTCGTAAAAAATAAAAACAAAAAGAAAATAAGAATAACTATCTAATAAGCTTTCCATCATATCGTGGATGTACTTGTGTGGATTTCTGACCAGACGCTGATTCAGGCGTCATTCCTCCTTCTCTGCTCTGCGTTCAGCCTGCCCGGACGTGTCTCCCCACGCTCCGCTGATTCCGCATTTGTTGCGTCCCTAGTGAGTTTTTTCTCATTTGTTTACTCCGGGATGTATCGAGTAAGGTTAGGATATGTGTAACAGGAGTGTCCTGGGCTGGTTGCCCGCAGTGCAGTGTATTTTGGGTCGTGTGTTTGGGGCATCTATTTCGGATGTTCCCTCGTGGTCCTGTTGTGGACATGTGAACTTTTTCACAGTTAGTTAGCTTGTGTTGCAGGCGGCTTTCATTACGCGTTAGTTATTGCTGCCTTTTATCTTTCTGATGAGGTATGCTTTGCTTACTGACATTCCCTTGATATTTTTCTTCACTTAGTGAAGTTTTTTCTGGGTCCCGTGTCAGTCTTCCCTTTGCCGGAAGTATTTGCTACAGTGGTGTGTTGGCGGTGGTTCCTGTTGTGATATTTCCAGTGTTTGGTGTATATTTCAACTTTTATTATGCCGTCTACTTAGGCCTAGCCAGCCGCTCGTAGCTTTGCCACATGTACAAGTGTTATTGTTTATTATTTATAAATATGCCATACTGTGCCATGTGTATCCGGGTTTTAGTTGTGTATTGGCTAATTCCTCGGACTTTGTTTGTTCCTGGTTTAGTTGTGTATTGGCTAATTCCACGGATTATTGTGTGGACTTAGGTTAGTCGTGCGTGGCTTCCTTCGTGTCCGTTGTACGTTCAGATGGTGTCTGATCGGGGTGGGTTTCCTTCCGGCGGGTTTTTTCTCGGTTTCACCATGAAAAAAACCCGGCCGAGAGCCGTGTTGGGCCACACGTGGTTTTAACACAGGCTGGTGTCCCCGGCGTTGAGGTGTCTGTGGCTCTCCAGGACTGCGTCTCTGTTGGTACCTGGTTTCAGGCACCCTTTGTTTCCCGGCGGAAATGGCTGTACCCATCTATAAAACTTTGTTCATGCGAACATACGTGTTGTAGTTTTTCTACCAGGTTTTACAAAAACCACATGAAAAACCTAGCTGTTGTTAAGGGCTTTCCTCCCCGGCGATCTTTTACAAAGAAGTGGGGACAGGAACTTATGGGGTTAACTTTTTGACATCTCACCCGGCGGGTGTACCTTGGTAGGGTGGGATGAACAACTAAGTCATTTAGTTCTTTAACCAATCCATTTTAAGTGATGCTATATGTATCGCCGCCTTTATATTTACGGCGATTGAAGGTTCAATTAGGGTTAACATCGTTTTTTTCACACCCGGGGGGTGCTCCTAGGTGGAGGAAATAAGAAATTTACAAATTCAATTTCGATTTAACCACTTAATTTAGTGATACAATTAGGTATCGCCGCCTTCAACCTTACGGCGCTCTTTTTGTGACAATTCGTTAGCAATCAGATCTCGTGTCAGCCTGCCCTGTGTTATTCTACTAAAATATTTCAAGGGCCGGCGTCTTTATGGGTGGTTGTTTTTGTTCCAAAAATTGAATCTTAAGACAGTCACCACCAGAAAGACTATAATCGCCATGCTGGACAATTATATTATGTCAGAGGGTATTCTTCACTTTCGTCAAAAGATTTGTTTAGATATTCTGAACCCCGCCGCGTAGCGAGCTGTGATTGTTGTGTCATTACATCTCGTTATCCGGTGGGTTATTAACACTTGTATGCGAACATGTTGGGTTAACCTTATGAGCATTAATTCCTGGAAATTTTCTTTTTTTCCAGAGCTGGGCTCCGGCGGACCAATACAGACCCGGCGGTAGTTTTCCCCACCAGTCTCTGTCATGGCTACCTCAGCCCCAGTCTTTGCTTTATGCACTACCCCTGCTTGTGCCGGTATCCCTATTTTTGCGCATACCCTTTGCATAAGGTGTGTTAAATGTCTAGACCGTTCAAGGGGTCTCTGGGTAATGCGCAATTGTTCTTTTTGCTCCCAATTAGCTGTCAAGGTCCTTTGCGACAATGATAAGACCGCGGCAGTAGCTTTAAGAGAAGTACGGCAACAGATGGCAGCCTACACTACGATTGTTGCGCATAAATCACTTCAATGTGACAACGTCCCTCTTTGGGATAGATTGCTGTCAGAACACCCTCCCCCTAAACGTTCCTCTAGAGTCACGAGTTATAAGCCGGCGGAGACTGGTCAGGGTTCTGTATCTTCAGCTCCTACACCAAAACGTCCAAGAGAGCCTACACCCCCGGCATCCGCCTCCTCGTCTCGGGCGAGATCTCGGTCTAGGTCACCTCTCAGACGCCAGTCTTCTAGTCTTGCCTCTTCACCAGCGAGTAAGAAGAGTAGGACGGATAGTTCCACCAGTGGTCACGGCGATGAATCCTCCAAATCTAGGAGTAGTTCTCGGTCACACCGTAGCCATAAATCCTCCAAAAAGGATTCCCAGAAACGAAAGTCCTCCCTACATTCACCAGCTTCTAGTGCCTCTCATCGTACCTCTACCCCAGACAAAGTTTGTGTTAGGTCTCAAGGGTCCAGTGCGGTGCCTGTCCCTAAAGAGGATTTACCTATTAATATTTTAACCCTGGAATTGGAAAGTTCAGGGAGTTCAATAATTGAGAATGTTTCAGACTCCCAAGAGAGTGTAGGCCAGGGCCTCGGTGTTTGGCGGTTTGCTCAGCCAGGGTCTGACCACCCACGTCCGACTCAAACGAGTCACACAGTAGCTGATGTCCACAGGGACGCGGCGATCCCATCCTCTATTCCTGACTTATCTTGGCAACAAGGTACCCCAGCTTCGGCGGGGTCTTCTCAGGAGGATCAGGAGGAGAAAGACGAGGTTTCAATTATTTCGGAGATGGAAGGGCAAGAGTCAGGCTCAGGCTTAGACGCCGCGCAAGATATTAATGATTCACCTGTAAGTTCATCATCTAACCAATTTGTTACTGCGCAAGAAATTAATGGGCTACTTACTGAGGCTTTATCTAAATTTTTTGGCCAACAACAGGAAAACCCCACAATGGACTTGGGGGCTCCCATGACAAGCTCTACGGTACGGCCTCTGATGACTTCGATTGCTTTATCTAAGATCCCTAACCCACCCACTCTGTCACCATCAGTGGTTACTAAGCCTGCTACGGCGGCATTGACAACTTCAAATGTCAGGGTCATCACGGATGTCAATCCACCCCCTCTAGACAAGGCGCCTCTCAGAAAGGTGGCTATGCCCTTGCTTTATGGACCAGACGAGTCATGGGTCCTTTTGACCCCCACTAACCCAGAGCTCGCCCAACCTACCTTGTCAGGGGAACTCCCGGTACCGCGTGAGTGGGTCATCCAGGGCAATAAATCAAAGAAATTAAGGGCCCTGGATAATTTGGGAAATGTACTGGACGTAAACATCAAGGCTATACCTAGTAATTATCACCAAGACTATTTTGTGTATGCTACTAAGCCAGCTTTACCCCCTGCCTCAGCTTCGAAACTATTTTCAGACTGGTCTAAGCTGGATGGGTTTAATGATATTAAGACTCTGTCAGCTCTCACTCCTGAACTTGATTTACAGACCGTCACAGACGAAGCAGCTAATCCAGTTTTGAAGGTGGGGCAGTTGGGTCCAGGACCTTGGGTAGATTGGGAGATAGAGGCTCAAAACTTTGCAACCACATTTACTTCTAAATCTTCCCACCAGATCCCTCAGGATACTCATTCATGGTTCTCCATGCCGGTAGGTTCTGCCGGCGGAGTCCCGTCAGCTTTGTTTTCTTTCCTAGCTGCCCCTAAGATTAATCTTTGTGAGCTAAAAGACCCTTTCACTACCCCTACCCCTACTCACCTAGACAGAGAATTTAGGCTAAGGGGGAAAGCTTTTCGCCTGTTCTCTCAGTACATAGTGTCTCAACAGGTGGCTAAATCTTTACTGCGGTCCACTCAGGCAATCGCAGACGCGGATGCCAGAAGATCGGTTGAGTTATCCCGGCGACTGCTCCTCCAGTCGTCGATCCAATCCTTGGGTGGCATACGCACCGCCTTGCTTGAGGCGGTACGAGCAAGACAAGATCTCAGAATGTCTTTAGTTCGCAAGCTACCTGATTGCATTGCGAATCAGGTGATCATGTCACCAGTGCTTACTCCCTCTTTAATGTCCCCTGAAGTGTGGCGAACGGTGTTCAATATGGCACAGGCCATTAAGCACAGTCCCACCCCTTCTAAGAAACCTGCATTTAACTTCCCCAAACCCAGGCCAACCGCTAAAGCTCAGCCAGGGGGATCTAAACCCTTTCTTCTGCCTAAGTCCTCCGACTCCCCCCAAGGTCAGTACAGGCATAGACAGGGTAGGTTTTCAGGTCAGAGAGGACGCGGCCAGCATAAGCCAGGTCAGGGCCAGTCTTCGGCCAACACCAGCCAGCCGGCAAAGCGTCCAGCACCACCAACCCCACCATCAAAAAACTAAAGTCTCTCTCACTCCCGGTGCCAACCTTAAGGCCGGAGGAACCGAGGGTAGTACAGCCGGCGAACCCTTGTCTGCTAACTGGGTCGTTCCGAACGTGTCACCAAGCATGGCCATTAAACACTTGGGCACGGATGGTGGCACGCAAAGGCATCACTTGGCAGTGGCTCCGGCGACCTCGCTTACGTCAGCCGACAACGGCGAATTTTGTTTCTTTAGAGGTGGAGTCACTGGTCCAGGAAATGATTGCCAAGAATGTCATCATCCCGGTCCCCCCAAATTACCCTGTATTCACGTCCAAACTATTTTTGGTTCCAAAAAGGGACAGTGTTCAGATGAGGCCGGTCGTAGACCTGTCTTATCTGAACCTTCACATTCACAACGAATCTTTCAGAATGTTAACAGTACACCAAATCAAGCTAACACTTCCGCCGGGAGGTTGGATGTGTTCACTAGACCTGACAGACGCCTATTGGCACGTCTCGGTCAACAAAAGATTTCAAAGGTTTTTGGCCTTAAGGATCAGGCACCAAAATTTTGTTTTTCAAAGGATGCCGTTCGGCTTGAACCTAGCACCTCGATTATTCACGAAATTAGTCAGGCAAGACCTGATGCCATTGTTAAAACAGGGGATCAGAGTGTTGTGGTACCTAGACGACTGGCTGGTGGTGGCAGAGACACAACAATTATGCGTCAAACATGTCAATATTATTTTAAATCATGTCAAAACTCTAGGCTTCAAGGTAAATCTGGTAAAGTCAAACCTTGTTCCCTCACGAGTAATTCAGTGGATAGGGCTGGTCTGGGACACACGGCCGCTCTCACTCTGAGTCAGAGTGTGGACAATCGCAACAGGTTTCGCAGGAAACTGTTCATGTTTCTTCACAGTCTGACTACGACGCGGAGGGTCTGGGAGTCTCTGATAGGCTCTCTCAACTGGATTCAACTAACTGTCAAGTTGGGCCGGTTGAAAGTAAAACGATTAATATTGGAAGGCAACAAATATTTCCCGCTCTTACCGGCGGGAGAATTATGGCCCATCCCGAAATTAATCCACACCTTGCTAGCGGTCTGGGCAAGGAGGGAAACGTTGCACTCAATAATGTCATGGACCTCTCCTCCACCAACGGTATGGGTAGACACGGATGCGTCAGGCACAATAGGGTGGGGATTTCAGTCAAATCAGGGGCACCAGGGTCAGGGGCTTTGGTCCCACTTAGAAATCTCTCACATCAATGTCAAAGAATTACTAGTCCCCTTATATTTCCTTCAGGCTCACGGCCCGGCGCTACGGGGCAAGTCGGTGGCCTTCAGAATGGACAATCTGAATGCAGTTCACTGTATTCAGAAACAAGGATCAACGAGGTCAAGGGTGTTGCTAAACGTGTCGGAAGAGATTTTTACTCTCGCCAACAGACTAGACATTTACCTTCACGCATCTTATCTCCCAGGCGTAGCGAACGTCTGGGCAGACGCTCTGTCCCGGAGACAGAGCATGACAGTAGAATGGGAGCTCAAGCAACCCATTTTCAACCTAATGATTGCAGAGCTCTCCCATCCACAAGTGGATCTATTTGCGTCCGAGGAGACTCACAAACTCCCTCTATACCTCACCCGCCGGGCGAAAACGCCGGCAGGGGGGCCAGATGCCCTAGTGACAGACTGGAACAGATGGAGCTCCATCTATCTGTTTCCGCCGCCAGATGCGTCACTAATGTGCCACGTAGTGAACAAACTACGAGATTATCGAGGCTTAGTCTCGCTAATCGCGCCCCTGTGGCCGGCGCAGTTGTGGTACCAGCAATTGAAAACGTGGTGCCCGGACCCGGTATTGCTCCCGGTCGGGTATTTCCACTTAGACACGATTGGCAACCTAGCGACCTCGCTGACTTTTGCATTATGGACATTCAGGAGGCCAAGTGGCTAGCACCATACGGTAGAGATGTGACCAATAAATTAATCAATCAATATACTCAGTCTACGAAACGACAGTATCACTCACATTGGCAAGCCTTTACTTCCTGGATCATCAGAACGGAACAGAATGTGCCGTCAGTGGCTTTAGTTTTCAATTATTTAAATTATCTGCTTGAGCAGAAACATTTATCTGTGGTAACATTAAAAAATCACTTAACTGCGATTAGAGTGCCCTTTTTAGACCTTACAGGTCTCTCCATACCGGTGGCGGAGGAAACAGGTTTTATGAGAGCTTGTTTTAAACTTCGCCCACCTCCCCGTCAGCTCATGCCTACTTGGTCTCTCGACAAAGCTTTGTCTTTACTTCACTCTCGTCTGTACCAAAATACTGCAGACTTTGCATTACTCTTAAAAAAGGCGGTTTTCCTTATGGCTTTGGCCACCGGGAACAGAGTGTCTGAGCTGGCGGCGATGAGCAACACACCTAATTGCCTTAGGTTTGGCAGACTTAATGAATGTATTTACATTGCACCTTCCCCAGGTTTTGTAGCCAAGAATGAGCACAGTGCACACGTGTTTTCTGAGTTCACGGTGCCGGCGTTAAAAAGGGGAAAGGTGCATCATAATATATGTCCAGTGCAAGCTCTAACCAAATATTTGAGAGTAGCTCCTCTTAACCCCCAAGGTGCTTTATGGGTAGCAAGTACGGGTAAACGCTTACTTAAACGACGATTAGCCTCTCTTCTGGTCGAAGTCATTAAAGAGAGTAATCCCGGCGTTGTGGGTAGGGCCCACGATTTACGCAAATGGGCAGCCTCTTTACGTTTCCTGAAAAAAATTTCAGTAGAAGATATCGCGTCCACTCAGTTGTGGGCGTCTAATCATACGTTTTTGTCTAGATACTTGTCAGTTGCTCTAGACAAACCTTCCTTACCATGTATAGCTTTAAGGCAGAGGGTCTAGGTGGCCCTGCAGTCACTTTTGTTTATTTTCACGAGAAAGGGGGGGGGGGGGGGGGGTGCAGTCAGTTGACATAGGACACCCTAGACCCCGCCGGAGTATGAGAGCTGTGATATAATTCAAGGTTAATGTGATATGAAAATTTCTCAGTGAGAAATTGTGCTAGTACAATGTTAGTACAAAACAACGGAGTTGTTATAGTAGTTTTAGCTGCGAAAGCAGTCTAATATTAGAACAGTGGAGATCCTTTGCAATTTCTCTCCACGATTATTTTGGGGTTTATTATGTGCACATATAAACTTATAACTTGTTATTTTTGTTACCACTCGTTGAGTGGGGTGCCTTTGTAACTACAGATCTGTGTTCAGAATCTTCAGGGTTACCTTTTTTTTTTTTTTTGTCAGGCAGGCTTCTTTGAAGCACGCACCTGCCTGAACCCCTTTTTCTTGTATATTTTTGGTCTACGCCATATTTAAATATATTTTCAAAAGTAAGAATACTATGTGGTTGTTTTTATTATCTGTTTTTATAGAGTTATGATATGATTACGAATGTCCCCCTCCAGTCTTAGAAATCAGGCATGTTCGTCAATGATGGAGGGGCCACTAATAAATTATAGGTTTGACTCCTGTAAGGAGATAAAGAAAACCTAATATTTAGTAGTGGCCCCGTAATCATTGACGACTGGGGCCCTCCCGACCGTCCCCTTCCCATTCGTTGATGTATTAAGGATTTTGGTTTACTTGATATGTCAGTGAAGGAGGAATGACGCCTGAATCAGCGTCTGGTCAGAAATCCACACAAGTACATCCACGATATGATGGAAAGCTTATTAGATAGTTATTCTTATTTTCTTTTTCTTTTTATTTTTTACGAAGTTTTTTCGTAGTGAGAACCCAATTCATAATGACTGAAGCCATGAGTGAGGTCGCGTGCGCTCATGATGAAGGCTCCTCAGTTTTTAAATGCTCTGCGCGGTAGATTCAAACTACGGCGGATTAGTGTTTGAAGAGGATGCCTTATGTAATAGGCATGTTCGTCAATGATTACGGGGCCACTACTAAATATTAGGTTTTCTTTATCTCCTTACAGGAGTCAAACCTATAATTTACGCCAATTATTTAGTGTCGGGCAATGAAACAAGTTATTTTAATGTTTTGCAGAGTCAGTTTTGTGATTGGGTATCGCACTTCACACTTTGTTATAGTTGGTTAATACGATTGAATTGAGGTGATGTTAGGGTCAGTTATAGTCGACATTAGTCACTTCACCTCAACATGCCCTATAAACGTGATTTGGAATAGGATAAGCAGCGCTTGGTGGACTGTTACACGAGAGGAAATGACTACGTGGCTTTAATTAAACATCAAGGAATCAAGAGCACTATAACCTGGGGTGTAATTAAGAAATATATCGCGGCTGGTTAAGTCGTTACACCTAGAAAAGGGGTCACCCGCCCGAGAAAGGCACTTTGCTTCATGTATCCCCACCATAGGTTTTTGTCTTTATCCAATGTTTAATATTTATGTATACTTCTGTATATCTGTAACCCAAGCTAGCATTGCATTTGATGTGTATAGTGTCTGGTCTTATATATATATATATATATATATATATATATATATATATATATATATATATATATATATATATATATATATATATATACAGTATATTATGACATTCTTGCGTAGTTGCCTCGCATTAGAGGACATTCTTAATTGGATCTGTAAAAGTATCCGAATATAGTGGCGAATTTGCCTTGTGTCACATAAACCAAAGTGGTGATGATTGACATTATTTACTGGTGGTGATTGATTATGGTGCTTTGACATAGTATGGGTATATACTCTGCTAAGAAATACAATTATGTTGCCTGACATTATAATTATGCATAAGCTGAATGCATAAACATGTTAGGGCATAATTTAAGGTTAGAATTGTTAATGAAAGACAAATTCAATATTTTATTTGTTACTTTTGTGCAAAATATAAACGTCTTAAGCATAGAAATTAAAACGGAAATGTTGTTTAAGGTGGAGAAATATGCAATTCGATTAACGAATGTTTGTTCACGTATACATGTGTCTAAATCTAATGCTGAACGTCATTTACAATTACCAATTGACGATTTTGATGCTCCATGTCGAATAGTTGCGAAAAAGTCGTAATATTATGATTTAATGTCGGTTCATGTGAACACCTTCCAATTTGCGTGAAAACGGTCGAAATATAATGAAAATATCCTATTCGACCATAGATTTGCCGATATTACTTGAGAAAACGTCGCTTCCCACTGAAAAAGGTGTACTAAGGTGGGGAATAATTCGACAGTCATTTAGAAGTTTATATACTTTTTAACAAACCCTACTACAAACCTAGTAACTATTTCTCTGTTCGGGCCGAAATGAGTTCAACACAGGATCATCACTTAACACAAGCTCACCTTTGCACATACGCACTCAAATTTCTCTATTTCTGACTTATCCTTCGGCAGGGGCCCCTTTATTCTACTACAGCGCTTACTCCCATGGTGTACCCAACATCGACAGATGCTACATTGAATTGAGTTAACGCCCACTCCTTTCCACACACTGCACATGGGTATGCACCGCTCTTTCCACATTGACTCGTCTCAAACTACAATGCATAACCTTGGTTTTGTTAATATTGACTCTTAACCCCTTGCTCGCCATGCCTCTTCTCCACTCTCTAAATTTGGCCTCAGCATCCTGCATACTGTCAGCTATTAGACTAAATCGTCTGCATAAAACAGTTCCAACGGGAGTCCGCCTCTAAAAATTCTAGACAGCGCCTCCAAGACCATAATAAAGAGGAGGGGGCTTAACACTGAACCCTGATGGACTCCAACACAGACTGCGAACTCATCACTCAGTACACCCTTCCCCCTCACCCCACTTCGCGAATCCTCATACATTCATTACATCACGCACCACTCTTCACACCAAGTTTCCTCATAGCCCACTGTACAACATCTCTAGGTACCCTATCAAAGGCCTTCTCCAGGTCCACAACCACAAAGTAAAGATCCTGCCTTTTAGTAAGTATCTTTCCTGTATCTGCCTGACTATGAAGATAGCATCGGTTGTACCACGTCCTGGCATAAACAAACTGCATATCATCAATAGATGCTTTGCCTGATCAAACCCTCAAGGACTCTCTCACAGACCTCCATGATTTGGTCAAGAATTTCAGGCCCCTATAATTTCCTCTATCTAGCGCATCCCCTTTTCCTTGTATATTTACTATTACACTTTTGAGCCAATCCTCTGGGATTTTCTCATCTTTAATAATGGTGTTTATCAACTCAGTGACTAAGTTTACACCAATCTCCCCTGAGGCTTTATCATCTCAGCGACAATGTCGGAGCAACCTGGAGCTTTACCGTCCTTCATTTTATTGATTGCTCACTACAGCTGGTGCTATCAAAGGAGGGGGCCCAGATATTGGTTTTTCGATACTAAGCTGTTCCTCATCCCATTCAAACTCTACATTTAGCAATCGTTCATAGTGTACCTTCCATGCTTCTCTGATTTCATTTTCTGCATACACAATCTTCCCATTATCATCTCTAACACACTGTTCACTGTTCAATAGGTGTTAACCAACATTGAGCAATAGCCTTAGTTAGCCTATCTGTGTTATATTGTGACAAAATATGATATGTGCTCTATTCTGTAAATAGTCCTACTGTATTTTTTATTTTATTGTGTCTTTATTAATATATCTTTGTGTATAATTATTATCTGTGCTCTGACGAGAAGTGTATGTGATATGGACCATTAGGTATTTATACTGTATCTATCTTATGTGTCTGGAATAAAGAATTATTATATTATTATTTTTATTATTATACCATCTCTGCCGGTGGTGGGGCCGAGGCTGCCACTGTTGCTAGAATTAGGTGTGGCTGGGGGAAGTTCAGAGAATTTATGCCAATCCTGACCATGAAAAGAATGCCTCTCCCCCTGAAGTGAAGGGAAAGGTGTATGCCTCATGTGTTAGAAGTGCAATGACGTATGCCTCAGAAACATGGGCCGTTAAATTAGAGGATGTCAACAGAATAGAGCGTAATGAGATGAGAATGGTGAGATGGATGTGTGGGGCCAGGCTACAGGATAGAATAACAAATGTTGAGCTGAGGAGACGTTTAGGTATAAAGAGTATTAGCGAGGTGATGCGTACAAGTAGACTGGGATGGTATGGACATGTGGAGAGAATGGATGAACAAAATTGGGTGAAAAAATGCAGGTCTGTGATTGTGGAGGGAGCTGCACCAAGGGGTGGACCGAGGAAGACCTGGCATCGGACTATACGCGCCGATCTCAAATCCAAGAACTTGACAAGTGAAGCAGCCCTTAACAGGGTTGCCGGGAACGCCGCCATTAGGACAAGAGACTGAAACTGAACTGATGTGTGGAACACTCGGTCTTAAAATTTTATGTATGTGTATGTATGTATTGTTTTTTAACGCAACATATTAGAGAGATGACAAGATATAGAGATGGGCAGCAGGGAAGTACTTGATTTGATATTTAGCAATGAGGATGATATAGTGGAACATGTCAATGTGGATAGCCCTATAGGTCGTAGTGACCATGCCTGTATAAGTTTTAGTTGCAATATTAAAACAGAGAGGGATAATAGAAGCAATAAAACAAATACATGTATGGTAGAGCAGTTTATGAGCTGCTGAGACAGTGTTTGGACATTGACTGGGGGGAATACTTGAACGGTGAAGACGCTGAAGGAATGTGGAGGAAGATTAGAGTCAAACTGGGAATGCTATATCCAAATGTACCAGTAAGGGAATATAAGGATAAACAAATTGACGAAAAGAACGAACCCAGAATTACCAATGAAAAGAAAGCTTTGAACATTGATAAGAAGAAAGAAACGATTGTGGGAAAGGTTAAAACTGTTAAAAAAGAACAGGGGGTCTAGTATAGAAGCTAAGAAGTGGATTTGGAACGCAGACAAATAAACAATAAAATAAGGTGGGAGACAAGGAGGAAGGAGAGGGAGAGAGAGATTGCAAGAAATGTGAAGGATAATCCAAAAATATTCTGGAAGTACATTCAGGAAAAGTTAACAAGAAGAGTAGGTATCCAGAACTGATAAGAGACTTGGATGATAGAAATAGAGCGAACTGATAAGGAGAAACAGAGGTGCTGGGAAATACTTTGGGGAGGTACTAACAGTGGAGTCGGATGCAGTGCCTACTATTCCCATCAAACAGGCACCAGCACTAGAACTAATAGAGTTTTCCCATGCTAGAATAAGGAGGGCTATAGAAAAAATGAACAGAAGTAAGTTCCCGGGACCGGATGGGATACATCCAAGAGACTGGAGAGAGGCGAACATAATAGCTATATTTAAGAAGGGAAAGAGAAATGACCCAGGAAATTATAGACCAGTCAGTTTGACAAGTGTTGTGTGTAAACTAATGGAAACGGTAATTAGAGAAGGAATAATGGAGCATATGAAATCAAACCAACTTTTCAGTGGGAGACAGTTCGGATTCTTGCCGGGGAGGTCGACGGTACTAGAGCTAATTAAGGTGGTAGATGATTGGATGCAAATTCTGGAGGACGGTGATGTTATAGATGTGGTATATTGCGATTTTATGAAGGCCTTCGATAAGGTCCCACATAAAAGGTTAATCGAGAAAGTTAGAAGCTGTAGTATAGAAGTGTGTGAAATGGATAGAAGCCTTCCTGAAAGATCGGAGACAGAGGGTACTGGTGAATGGAATAGGCTCGGGGTGGAGGGAAATTACAAGTGGGGTACCTCAGGATCTGTGTTGGGACCACTAATGTTCGTTATATTTATCAACGACTTACCTGAAGTTATAACTAATGGAAGTGAGATATACCTGTATGCGGATGACACTAAGTTGTATAGAAGAGTGAGGAGTAAGGAAGATGTGGGTTTGCTTCAGGGAGATGTGGAGGGCATGAAGGGATGGTCTGAACATTGGTTGATGCCTTTCATCCCAAAAAAATGCAAGTACATGCAGATTGGGACAAGCAAGATAGACAAGGTAGGATACAGTATGTATGAAGCGATGGAGGAAGTGAATGCAGAAAAGGATATAGGAGTAGTGATAGACAATAAGTTAAATTTCTCAGAACATTTAGCGGAAAAGATAAACAAAGCCAATAGAATTGTAGGGCTGATAAGGAGGACATTTGTGTCACTTGACGAAGAAATCTTCAGGAATCTATACAACGCTGGTTAGGCCGCACCTGGAATATGCGAACCAGGTGTGGGCTCCATATATTGTAAAGGATATAGAAGCAGTGGAGAAAGTGCAGAGGAGAGCTAGCAAGCTAGTACCAATGTTGAAGAATGCGGGCTATGAGCAGAGGTTAAGGACACTGGGACTTCCGACACTGGCATATAGGAGAAAGAGAGGGGATATGATAGAGACTTTTTAGATAGTGTCAGGAAAGTATGATGAGGATGTGTGTGAAGGTATCTTCTTGATGCGCGAGGGAACAAGAACGAGCGGACACTCTAAGAAAATTTACAAAGAAAGAAATAGGCTTGAAAAGGCAAAGAACTCATTTTGTGATAGAGTGGTAAATGAGTGGAACTCACTGCCCCAGTATGTAGTCGATTCTGAATCAATAAGGAAATTGAAAGTAATCTTGATAAAGCATGGGGAAGACAAGATTTGAAGTTTGATTATAAAGTAAAAAATACAGAATAAAATGTTGCGTCTGCTGCCGCCGCCGCCAACACCGTGAACGACCGCAGTAGTGCAAGTACTGGCACTGAGCTGGATACACAGGCCTAATTTATTAGTGGCCCCTCCATCATTGACGATTATGCCTATTACATAAGGCCTCCTCTTCAAACGCTCATTAACCGTAGTTTGAATCTACCGCGCAGAGCATAAAAAATTGAGGAGCCTTCATCATGAGCGCACGCAACCTCACTCATGGTTCTGTCATTATGAAATTGGGTTCTCACTACGAAAAAACTTCGTAACAAATAAAAAATAAAAATAAAATAAGAATAACTATTCATAAGCTTTCCATATATTCGTGGATGTACTTGTGTGGATATTTGACCAGACGCTGACTTCAGGCGTCATACTTCCTTCTCTGCTCTGCGCTCAACCTGCCCTGACGTGTCTCCCCACGCTCCGCTGGTTCCGCATTTGCTGCGTCCCTAGTGAGTTTTTTCTCATTTGTTTACTCTGGGATGTATCGAGTAAGGTTAGGATATGCGTAGCAGGAGTGTCAGGGACGGGTTTCCCGCAGTTCAGTGTATTTGGGTCGTGTGTTTGGGACACCTATTTCGGGTGTACCCTCGTGGTCCCGTGGTGGACGCGTGTTACATTTTTCGCGGCTAGCTAGCCTAGTTATTTAGTTGGCTTTAACTACACGTTATCAGGCTTCTTCTTATCTTTCTGATGAAGTTGCCTTATTGTTTGTTGTCTGACGTTCCTAGCGTATTTTTCTTCACTTAGTGAAGTTTTTTCTAGGTCCCGAGTCAGTGCTTCCCTCTCCCGGGAGTTTTTCTACGATGTGGTGATGGCGGTTGTTCCTGTTGTGATATGTTACAGTGCTTTTTGTTTATATTACGACGTGATTAAGTGTTATTTCCGTCTGCTTAGGCCTAGCCAGCCGCTCGTAGCTTTTTTACATGTACAAGTGTTATTGATTTATGATTTAAATATGTAATACCGTGTCATGTGTGTCCTGGATTAGTTGTGTTTTGACTTAATCCGGGGCCTAATTGTGTTTCTCAGATTGCATCTGGCTATTGTGGGTTGCCTTTTCCGGCGGGTTTTCTCGATTGCTCCGAGAAAATCCGGCTGGTTGCCTTTTCCGGCGGGTTTTTACGATTGCACCGAAAAAATCCAGCTGGTTGCCGAGTTTTATATCACGCGTGGTTAAAATAGGCTAGTTTCCCCCGGCGAGTGGTGGCCTGAGGGCTCTCCAGGACTGCGTCTCTGAGGTGGAGCCTGTGTTCAGGCTTACTAGGTGTTTCCCGGCGGGATGGCTATACCCGTTTCACTAGGTGTTCATACGGACACCGGTGGAGTATAGTTTTTCCCGGTTTTTGCAAAGCCATTGAAAAACTAGGCTGTTTTGTTTGTTTGGTCTTTCCACCCCGGCGATCTTTTGCAAAGAAGTGGGGATAGGAACAATTGGGGTTAACATTTAAATTACCTTCACACCCGGCGGTTGAACCTTGGGGAGGTGGGATTAACGGATTTGCAAATTCGGTATATTTATTAGTGGCCCCTCCATCATTGACGAACATGCCTATTACATAAGGCATCCTCTTCAAACACTAATCCGCCGTAGTTTTGAATCTACCGCGCAGAGCATTTAAAAACTGAGGAGCCTTCATCATGAGCGCACGCGACCTCACTCATGGCTTCAGTCATTATGAATTGGGTTCTCACTACGAAAAAACTTCGTAAAAAATAAAAACAAAAAGAAAATAAGAATAACTATCCAATAAGCTTTCCATCATATCGTGGATGTACTTGTGTGGATTTCTGACCAGACGCTGATTCAGGCGTCATTCTTCCTTCTCTGCTCTGCGCTCAGCCCGCCCGGACGTGCCTCCCCACGCTCCGCTGGTTCCGCATTCGTTGCGTCCCTAGTGAGTTTTTTTCATTTGTTTACTCCAGGATGTATCGAGTAAGGTTAGGATAGGCGTAGCAGGAGTGTCCTGGGCTGGTTGCCCGCAGTGCAGTGTATTTTGGGTCGAGTGTATGGGGCATCTATTTCGGATGTACCCTCGTGGTCACGTTGTGGACATGTGAACTTTTTCACAGTTGAGTTAGTTTGTGATGCAGGCGGCTTTCACTACGCGTTAATTATTGCTGCCTTTTATCTTTCTGATGAGGTAAGCTTTGTTTTTCTGACGTTCCCAGCGTATTTTTCTTCACTTAGTGAAGTTTTTTCTGGGTCCCGAGTCAGTCCTTCCCTGGGTTGGAAGTTATTGCTACGGTGGTGTGTTGGCGGTGGTTCCTGTTGTGATATTCCAGTGTGTGTATATTTCAAACTGTTATTATGCCGTCTGCCTAGGCCTAGCCAGCCGCTCGTAGCTTTGCCACATGTACTAGTGTTATTATTTATTATTTATAAATATGCCCTACTGTGTCATGTGTATCCGGGTTTTAGTTGTGTATTGGCTAATTCCTCGGACTATAATTGTTTTCTGGTTTAGTTGTGTATTGGCTAATTCCACGGATTATGGTGTGACCTTGGGTTAGTCGTGCGTGGCTATCCTCGTGTCGTGTGTTGTTCAGATGGTGTCTGTTCAGGGTGGGTTTCCTTCCGGCGGGTTTTTCTCGGTTTCACCGGTGAAAAAACCCTGGCCGAGAGCAGTTTTGGGCCACACGTGGTTGTTAACACTGGCTTGTATCCCCGGCGTGGGGGGGTGTCTGTGGCTCTCCAGGACTGCGTCTCTGTGGGTGCCTGGTTTTCAGGCCTCCTTTGATTCCCGGCGGGATGGCTGTACCCATGCCATATAAAACGGCGTTCTTGTGGACATACGTTTTGGGAGTTTTTCTACCTGGTTTTACGACAACCACATGAAAAACCTAGCTGTTGTTTAGGGCTTTCCTACCCGGCGATCTTTTACAAAGAAGTGGGGACAGGACACTTATGGGGTTAACTTTTAAACTTCTCACCCGGCGGGTGCACCTGGGTAGGGTGAGATGAACGACTTAGGTCTTTCAGTTAGTTAACCAATCCATTATAGTGATACTCTGTGTATCGCTGCCTTTACTATTACGGCGATTGAAGGTTCAATTAGGTTAAATATCGATTCTCACACCCGGCGGGTGCTCCTAGGTGGAGGAACTAAGGAATTTACAAAATTCAATTTAACCTATTAATTTAGTGATACAATTAGGTATCGCCGCCTTCTAACTTACGGCGATCTTTTGTGACAATTTTTTCGTTAAACATCAGATCTCGTATCATCCTGCCCTGGGCTATTCTACTAAAATAATTCAAGGGCCGGCGTCATATTGGGGGTTGGATTGATACAAAATTGAAACTTGAGACAGGCACCTTCTCCGAGAGGCTATAAGTGCCATGCTGGACCATAATATCAGAGGGAAATCTTCACTTTCTTTAGCCAAAAGATTTGTTTAGACTTTACAACCCCCCCGCATAGCGAGATGTGTTAGTTGTGTCTTTGCATCTCGTTACCCGGCGGTTATTAACACTGGTGTGCGAACATGTTGGATTAACCTTATGAGCATTGATTCCTGGAAATTTTCTTGTTTTTTCCAGGAGCTGAGCTACGGCGGACCAATACAGACCCGGCGGTAGTTTTCACCCACCAGTCTCTGTCATGGCTACCGTGGCCCCAGTTTTTGCCCTGTGCATTACCCCTACTTGTGCTGGTTATCCCTATTTTTGCACACACCCTTTTGCATAAGGTGTGTTAAATGTCTAGACCGTTCAAGGGGTCTCTGGGTTATGCATAATTGTTCCTTTTGCTCTCAATTAGCTGTTAAAGTCCTTTGTGATAATGATAAGACCGCGGCGGGAGCGTTGAGAGAGGTTCGACAACAGATGTCGGCCTACACTACCATTGTCGCGCATAAGTCACTTCAATGTGACAACGTCCCACTTTGGGATAGATTGCTGTCAGAACACCCTCCCCCTAAACGTTCCTCTAGAGTCACGAGTGTTAAGCCGACGGAGACTAGTCAGGGTTCTGTATCGTCTGCGACTACAACTAAACGCCCGAGAGAGCCTACACCCCCGGCATCCGCCTCCTCGTCGCAGGCGAGATCTAGGTCAAGGTCACCTCTCAGAACAGTCTTCTAGTCGTGCCTCTTCACCGGAGAGTAAGAAGAGTAAGACGGAAGGTTCCACCAGTGGTCACAGCGGAGATTCTTCCAGATCTAAGACTAGTTCGCGGTCACACCGCAGCCATAAATCCTCAAAAAAGGATTCACATCGGAAGTCCTCTCGACATTCCCCAAAGTCTAGTGCATCTCATCGTACCTCTACACCTGACAGAGTTTGTGTTAGGGCATCTGTGTCCAGTGCAGCGCCTGTCCCTAAAGAGGATTTGCCAATTAATATTTTAACCCTGGAAATGGAAAGTTCAGGAGGGTCAATAATTGAGAATGTTTCAGACTCTCAAGAGAGCGTAGGCCAGGGCCTCGGTGTTTGGCGGTTTGCCAACCAGGGTCTGACCACCCACGTCCGACTCATATGAGTCACACAGTAGCCGACGTCCACAGGGACGCGGCGACCCCATCCTCTATCCCAGACTTATTTGGAAACAAGGTACCCCTGCCTCGGCGGGGTCTTCTCAGGAGGATCGGGAGGAAAAAGACGAAGTTTCAATAATTTCGGATATCGAAGACAAGGGTCAGGCTCAGGCTTGGACGCCGAACACGATAATAATGATTCTCCTGTAAGTTCTTCATCAAACCAGTTTGTTACAGCACAAGAAATTGATGGGTTGCTTACTCATGCTTTATCTAAATTTTTTGGTTCAACAACAGGAAAACCCCACAATGGACTTGGGGGCTCCCTCGACAAGCTCTACGGTACGGCCTCTGATGACGTCAATTGATTTATCTAAGATTCCTAACCCTCCTACTCTGTCACCTGCAAGGAGCACTAAGCCTGCTACGGCGGCATTGACAAACTTCAAATGTCAGGGTCATAACGGATGTCAATCCACCCCCTCTAGACAAAGCGCCTCTTAGAAAGGTAGCTATGCCCCTGCTTTATGGGCCAGACGAGTCATGGGTTCTTTTGAACCCCTCTAAACCAGAGCTTGCCCAACCTACCTTGTCAGGGGAACTCCCGGTACCGCGTGAGTGGGTTTACTCCAGGGCAACAAGTCAAAGAAATTAAGGGCCATGGATGCCTTGGGTAATGTTCTGGACGTAAACATTAAGGCTATACCTAGTTATTATCACCAGGATTATTTGTGTATGCTTCTAAGCCTGCTTTACCCCCTGCCTCAGCTTTAAAACTATTTTCAGACTGGTCTAAGCTGGATGGGTTTAATGATATTATAGGTTTGACTCCTGTAAGGAGATAAAGAAAACCTAATATTTAGTAGTGGCCCCGTAATCATTGACGAACATGCCTATTACATAAGGCATCCTCTTCAAACACTAATCCGCCGTAGTTTGAATCTACCGCGCAGAGCATTTAAAAACTGAGGAGCCTTCATCATGAGCGCACGCGACCTCACTCATGGCTTCAGTCATTATGAATTGGGTTCTCACTACGAAAAAACTTCGTAAAAAATAAAAACCAAAAAGAAAATAAGAATAACTATCCAATAAGCTTTCCATCATATCGTGGATGTACTTGTGTGGATTTCTGACCAGACGCTGAATCAGGCGTCATTCCTCCTTCACTGACATATCAAGTAAACCCAAATCCTTAATACATCAACGAATGGGAAGGGGACGGTCGGGAGGGCCCCAGTCGTCAATGATTACGGGGCCACTACTAAATATTAGGTTTTCTTTATCTCCTTACAGGAGTCAAACCTATAATTTATTAGTGGCCCCTCCATCATTGACGAACATGCCTGATATCTAAGACTGGAGGGGGACATTCGTAATCATATCATAACTCTAGAAAAGCAGATAATAAAAACAACCACATAGTATTCTTACTTTTGAAAAATGTATTTAATACGGCGTAGGCCGGAAATATACAAGAAAAAGGGGGTTCAGGCAGGTGCATGCTTCAAAGAAGCCTGCCTGACAAAAAATAGGTAACCCTGAAGATTCTGAACACAGATCTGTAGTTACAAAAGGCACCCCACTCAACGAGTGGTGACAAAAAATAATAAGTTATAAGTTTATATGTGCACATTCATAAACCCCAAAATACATGTGGAGATCAATTGCTAATGAAACTCCATTGAACTAATGTTACATTGCTTTCGCAGCTAAAACTACTATAACAACACCGTTGTCTTGTACTAAACTTTGTACTAGCACAAATTCTCGCAGAGAAATTTTTCATATCACATTTCAACCTTAAATTGTATCACAGCTCTCATACTCCGGCGGGTCTAGGGTGTCCTACGCCCACTGACTGCACCCCCCCCCCCCCCCTTCCTTGAAAATAAACATAAGTGACTGCAGGGCCACCTAGACCCTCTGCCTTAAAGCTATACATGGTAAGGAAGGTTTGTCTAGAGCAACTGACAAGTATCTAGAGAGAAACGTATGATTAGACGCCCACAACTGTGTGGACGCAATATCTTCAACTGAAAAGTTTTTCAGGAAACGTAAAGAGGCCGCCCACTTGCGTAAATCGTGGGCCCTACCCACAACGCCGGGATTACTCTCTTTAATGACTTCTACCAGAAGAGAGGCTAATCGCCGTTTAAGTAAGCGTTTACCCGTACTCGCTACCCATAAAGCACCTTGGGGGTTATGAGGAGCTATTCTTAAATATTTGGTTAGAGCTTGCACTGGACATAAATTATGATGCACCTTTCCCCTTTTTAACGCCGGCACCGTGAATTCAGAAAACACGTGTGCACTATGCTCATTCTTGGCTACAAACGCCGGGGAGGGTGCAATGGAAATTGAATCATTAAGTCTACCAAACCTAAGACAATTAGGTGTGTTGCTCATCGCCGCCAGCTCAGACACTCTGTTTCCGGTGGCCAAAGCCAAAAGGAAAACTGCCTTCTTTAAGATTAAAGCAAAGTCTGCAGTATTTTGATACAGACGAGAATGAAGTAAAGACAAAGCTTTGTCCAGAGACCAAGTAGGCATGAGCTGACGGGGAGGTGGGCGGAGTTTAAAACACGCTCTCATAAATCCTGTTTCCTCCGCCACCGGTATGGATAGACCTGTAAGGTCGAAAAAGGGCACTCTAATCGCAGTTAAGTGATTCTTCAAAGTAACCACAGATAAACGTTTCTGCTCAAACAGATAGTTCAAGTAATTAAAAACCAATGCCACTGAGGGTACAGTTTGTTCCGTTCTAACAATCCAAGAAGTAAAAGCTTTCCAATGAGATTGATATTGGCGCTTAGTAGACTGAGTATATTGATTGAGCAATTTATTGGTCACATCCCTACCGTATGGTGCTAGCCACTTGGCCTCCTGAATGTCCATAATGCAAAAGTCAGCGAGGTCTCTAGGTTGCCAATCGTGTCTAAGTGGAAGTACCCGACCGGGAGCGATACCGGGTCCGGGCACCACATTATTAACTGCTGGCACCACACCTGCGCTGGCCACAGGGGCGCGATTAGCGAGACTAAGCCTCGATAAACTCGTAGTTTGTTCACTACGTGGCACATTAGTGACGCATCTGGCGGCGGAAACAGATAGATGGAGCTCCATCTGTTCCAGTCTGTCACTAGGGCGTCTGGCCCCCCTGCCGGCGTTATCGTACGGCGGGTGAGGTATAGAGGGAGCTTGTGAGTCTCCTCGGACGCAAAAAGATCCACTTGTGGATGGGAGAGCTCCGCAATCATTAGGTCGAAAATGGGTTGCTTGAGCTCCCATTCTACTGTCGTGCTCTGTCTCCGGGACCAGACCGTCTGCCCAGACGTTCGCTACGCCTGGGAGATAAGATGCGTGAAGATAAATATCTAGACTGGTGGCTAGAACAAAAATCTCTTCCGACACGAGTAGCAACTTCCTTGACCTCGTTGACCCTTGTTTCTGAATACAGTGAACTGCATTCAGATTGTCCATTCTGAAGGCCACTGACTTGCCCCGTAACGCCGGGCCGTGAGCGTGAAGGAAATACAAGGGGACTAGTAACTCTTTGACATTTATGTGAGAGATTTCTAAGTGGGACCAAAGTCCCTGACCCTGGTGCCCCTGATTTGACTGAAATCCCCACCCTATGGTGCCTGACGCATCCGTGTCTACCCATACCGTTGGAGGAGGAGAGGTCCATGACATGATTGAGTGCAATGTTTCCCTCTTCGCCCAGACCGCTAGTAAGGTGTGGATTAATTTTGGTATGGGCCATAATTTTCCCGCCGGTAAGAGTGGGAAATATTTGTTGCCTTCCAATATTAATCGTTTTACTTTCAACCGGCCCAACTTGACAGTTAGCTGAATCCAGTTGAGAGAGCCGACCAGAGACTCCCAGACTCTTCGTGTCGTAGTCAGACTGTGAAGAAACCTGAACAGTTTCCTGCGAAACCTGTTGCGATTGTCCACACTCTGACTCAGAGTGAGAGCGGCGGTGTCCCAGACCAGCCCTATCCACTGAATTACTCTTGAGGGAACAAGGTTTGACTTTACCAGATTTACCTTGAAGCCTAGAGTTTTGACATGATTTAAAATGATATTGACATGTTTTATGCATAATTGTTGTGTCTCTGCCACCACCAGCCAGTCGTCTAGATACCACAACACTCTGATTCCCTGTTTTAACAATGGCATCAGGGCTTGCCGGACTAGTTTCGTGAATAATCGAGGTGCTAGGTTCAAACCGAACGGCATCCTCTGAAAAACAAAATTTTGGTGCCTGATCCTCAAGGCCAGAAACCTTTGAAATCTTTTGTTGACCGACACGTGCCAATAGGCGTCTGTCAGGTCTAGGGAACACATCCAGCCACCCGGCGGAAGTGTTAGCCTGATTTGATGAACTGTTAACATTCTGAAAGACTCGTTGTAAATGTGAAGATTCAGATACGACAGGTCTACGACCGGCCTCATCTGAACACTGTCCCGTTTGGGAACCAAAAACAGTTTTGACGTGAATACAGGGTAATCTGGGGGTACCGGGATGATGACATTCTTGGCAATCATCTCCTGGACCAGCAACTCCACCTCTAATGAAACACAATTTGCCGTTGTCGGCTGACGTAAGCGAGGTCGCCGGAGCCACTGCCAAGTGATGCCTTTGCGTGCCACCATCCGTGCCCAGGTTTTTAACGGCCATGCTTGGTGACACGTTCGGAACGACCCAGTTAGCAGACAAGGGTTCGCCGGCTGTACTTCCCTCGGTTCCTCCGGCTCTAAGGTAGGCACTGGGAGTGAGAAAGACTTTAGTTTTTTGATGGTGGGTTTGGTGGTGTTGGACGCTTCGCCGGCTGGCTGGTGTGGGCCGAAGACTGGCCCTGCCCCGGCTTATACTGGCCGGGTCCCCTCTGTCCTGAAAACCCTCTCTGTCTATGCCTGAACTGACCCAGGGGGGATTGGGAGGACTTAGGCGGAAGAAACGGCTTAGAACCCCCTGGCTGAGCTTTAGTAGGAGGCTTAGGTTTGGGGAAGTTAAATGCGGGTTTCTTAGCCTGTGCGGGACTGTGCTTCACGGCCTGTGCCATGTTAAACACTGTTCGCCATACATCAGGGGACATTAAAGAAGGTGTAAGTACTGGGGACATTACCACCTGGTTAGCAATGCGATCAGGCAGCTTGCGAACTAATGACATCCTAAGATCCTGTCGTGCTCGCACCGCCTCAAGTAAGGCTGTGCGTATGTCACCTAAGGATTGAATTGACGACTGAAGAATCAGACGCCGGGATAATTCAACTGATCTTCGAGCATCCGCGTCTGCGATTGCCTGAGTAGACCTGAGTAAAGACTTAGCCACCTGTTGAGAAACTATGTACTGTGAAAACAGGCGGAAAGCTTTTCCCCTTAGCCTAAATTCTCTGTCTAGGTGAGAAGGGGTTTAGGGGTAATGAATGGTTCCTTTAGTTCACAAAGATTAATCTTAGGGGCAGCTAAAAAAGAAAATAAAGCTGACGGAACTCCGCCGGCAGAACCTACCGGCATTGAGAACCATGAATGTGTATCCTGAGGGATCTGGTGGGAAGATTTAGAAGTGAAAGTGGTTGCAAAGTTTTGAGCCTCTACCTCCCAATCCACCCAAGGTCCTGGTCCCAACTGTCCCACCTTCAACACTGGATTAGCTGTCTCGTCTGTGACGGTCTGTAAATCTAGTTCAGGAGTAGTAATAGCCGACAGAGCCTTAATATCATTAAACCCATCAAGCTTAGACCAGTCTGAAAAAAGTATAGATGCTGTGGCAGGGGGTAAAAGTAGGCTTAGATGCATAAACAAAATAATCCTGATGATAATAACTAGGTATAGCCTTGATATTTACGTCCAAAACATTACCCAAGGCATCCAATGCCCTTAATTTCTTAGACTTATTTCCCTGGATAAACCACTCACGTGGGACCGGGAGTTCCCCTGACAAGGTAGGCTGGGCAAGCTCTGGCTTAGAGGGGTTCAAAGGGACCCATGACTCGTCTGGCCCATAAAGCAGGGGCATAGCTACCTTTCTAAGAGGCGCTTTGTCTAGAGGGGGTGGATTAACATCCGTAATGACCCTGACATTTGACGTAGTGAATGCCGCCGTAGCTGGCTTAGAGCTCCCTGCCGGTGACAGAGTAGGAGGGTTAGGAATCTTAGATAAATCGATTGACGTTATCAGAGGCCGTACCGCAGAACCTGTCAAGGGAGCCCCCAAGTCCATTGTGGGGTTTTCTCGTTGTTGATTAAAGAATTTTTGATAGAGCATGAGTAAGTAACCCATCAATTTCTTGTGCTGTAACAAACTGGTTAGGTGCAGAACTTTCAGGTGAATTAGTATTATCATGGGCGGCGTCCAGGCCTGAGCCTGACCCTTGTCCTTCCCTATCTGAAATTAATGACACTTCATCTTGTTCCTCCCGATCCTCCTGAGAAGACCCCGCCGAGGCAGGGGCACCTTGTTTCCAAGATAAATCAGGGATAGAGGATGGGGTCGCCGCGTCCCTGTGGACATCGGCTACTGTGTGACTCGTATGAGTCGGACGTGGATGGTCAGACCCTGGCTGAGCAAACCGCCAAACACCGAGGCTCTGGCCTACGCTCTCTTGAGAGTCTGAAACATTCTCAATTATTGAATATCCTGAACTTTCCATTTCTAGGGTTAAAATATCAATAGGTAAATCTTGTTTAGGGACAGGCGCTTCACTATACTCTGAGCCTGTAACAGAAACATTGTCAGGTGTAGAGGTACGATGAGATGCACTAGACTTAGTAGAATGTCGAGAGGACTTCTTATGGGAATCCTTTTTGGAGGATTTGTGGCTACGGTGTGACCGCGAACTAGACCTAGGTTTGGAAGAATCACCACCATGGCCACTGGGGGAAGCTTCAGTCTTGCACTTCTTACTAGCCGGGGAAGAGGCCCGACTTGAAGACCGTTGTCTGAGGGGTGACCTTGACCTCGATCTCGCCTGCGACGAGGAGGTGGGCTGCCGGGGGAGTAGTAGGCTCTCTCGGGCTTTTAAACGTATCCACAGACGATACAGAACCCTGGCTAGTCTCTGTCGGCTTAAAACCCCTTACTCTAGAGGTACGTTTAGGGGGAGGGTGCTCTGACAGCAACTTAATCCAAAGTGGGACGTTGTCACATTGAAGTGACTTATGTGCGACAATGGTAGTGTAGGCCGACATTTGTTTGCCTGACCTCTCTCAACGCTACCGCCGCGGTCTTGTCATTGTCACACAGGACTTTATTGGCTAATTGGGAGCAAAATGAACAATTACGTGTAACCCAGAGACCCCTTGAACGGTCTAGACATCTAACACACCTTATGCAAAGGGTATGCGCAAAAATTGGGATACCCGCGCAAAGTAGGGGGTAATGCACAGGGCAAAAACTGGGGTCACATTAGCCATGACAGAGACTGGTGTGGAGGAAACTACCGCCGGGTCTGTATTGGTCCGCCGGAGCTCAGCTCTGGAAAAATAAAGAAAAATTTCCAGGAATTAATGCTCATAAGGTTAACCCAAGTGTTCGCATACAAGTGTTAATAACCCGCCAGGTAGCGGTCGGCAAAGACACAGCTAACACATCTCGCCACGCGGCTGGGTGTAAAGAGGCTAAACAAATCTTCTTAGCTAAAGAACATGAAGAATACCCTCTGATATAATGGTCCAGTATGGCACTTATAGTCTGTAGGAGGGGGTGACTGTCTCAAGATTCAATTTTGTAACAAAGCCCCCCCTCATAAAGACGCCGGCCCTTGAAATATTTTAGTAGAATAGCCCAGGGCAGGAATATACGAGATCGGATTTTTTAACGAATTGTCCCAAACGATCGTCGTAAAAATAGAAGGCGGCGATACTGAAAGTATCACCCAATTAAGGTTAATCGAAATTGAATTTGTTTATAAATTCCTTAGTTCCTTTACTTAGGGGCCCCCCGCCGGGGGGGGAAATCGTTTTGGTTAACCCTCACTGATCCTTCAATTGCCGTAAGAGTAAAGGCAGCGATACACAGAGTATCACTCAAATGGATTGGTTAACTATAAGAGACCTAAGTCGTTTTATCCCACCCTGCTCAGGTGCACCCGCCGGGTGAGAAGAGTAAAAGTTAACCCAACAAAGTTCCTGACCCCACTTCTTTGTAAAAGATCGCCGGGGAGGAACGCCTTAAACAACAGCTAGGTTTTCCCCGTGGTTGTCGTAAACCAGGTAGAAAACCTATAAAAAACGAGTGTTCTCAAGAACGTCGTTTCTTTATATATAACTAAATATATATGTCAAGGGATGGGGGACAAGCCATCCCCCCCCCCCCCCGCCGGGAATTTTAAAGGAGGCCTGAAAACCAGGCAACGTTCCACAGAGAGACGAAGTTCCTGGAGGTAGAAGCCCCAGACACCTACACGCCGGGGGAACCAGCCAGTGTTAAAAACCACGTGTGGCCCAACCACTGCTAATTCGGTCAGGATTTTTCATGGTGAAACCCGAGAGAAAAAACCCGCCGGCAAGGCCAAACCCCACCCTGAACAGACACCATCTGAACAATACGACACGAGGAGCAGAGGACCACGCACGACTCTAACCAAGGTCACAAACATAATCCGTTAGAATTAGGCCAAATACACAAACTTAAACCAGGAAAAACAAAATATAGTCCGAGGAATTAGCCAATACACAACTAAAACCCGGATACCACATGACACAGTAGGGCATATTATATAAAATAAATATAATAACACTAGACATGAGGCAAAGCTACGAGCGGCTGGATAGGCCTAGGTAGACGGCATCGAAATAGTTGAAATATAAAACACACACTGGAATATCACAACAGGAAACCACCGCCCAACACACCAAACACGAAGCGATAACTTCCCACCCCGGGAAAGCATGACAACGGGACCCCAAGAAAAAACTTCACTAAGTGAAAGAAAAATCTAACGCTGGGGCAACGGCAGGCAAACCCACAGCTTACCCTCATCAGAAGGCAATAGGATAAGGCAAGCAATAAATTAGACGCGTAATGAAAGCCGCCTGCATCACCAACTTAACCCAACTTGGAAAATAGTTCAAGAGGTCCACACACAGGACCACGAGGGGTACATCCGAAATAGATGCCCCATTACATTACCAGACCCAAAATACATTGCACTGCGGGCAACCAGCCAGGACACTCCTGATACGGCCTATCCTAACCTTACTCGCTACATCCCCAAGGGGTAAACCAATATGAGAAAAAACTCACTAGGGACGCCGCCCGAGGATGCGGAACCTAGCGGAGCCTGAAAGGTACGTCCGGGCAGGGCTGAGCGCAGGAGCAAAGAAAAGAAGGAGGAATGACGCCTGATTCAGCGTTCTGGTCAGAAACTACACACAAAGTCACATCCACGATTATGATGGAAAGGCTTATTGGATAGTTATTCTTATTTTCTTCTTGTTTTTATTTTTACGAAGTTTTTTCGTTAGTGAGAACCAATTCATAATGACTGAAGCCATGTGAGTGAGGGTCGCGTGCGCTCCTGATGAAGGGCTCCTCAGTTTTTAAAGGCTCTGCGCGGTAGATTCAAACTACGGAGGATTATGTGTCTGAAGAGGATTGCCTTATGTAATAGGCCCATGTTCCGTCAAGGATGGAGGGGCCACTAATAAATTAAGACTCTGTCAGCTGTGACTCCTGAACTAGATTTACAGACCGTCACGGACGACGCAGCTAATCCAGTTTTGAAGGTTGGGACAGTTGGGGCCAGGACCTTGGGTGGATTGGGAGTTAGAGGCTCAAAACTTTGCAATCACTTTCACTTCTAAATCTTCCCACCAGGATCCCTCAGGACAAACCATCATGGTTTTCCAGGCGGGCCGGTGGGTTTTCTGACGGCGGAGTCCCCCCGGCAGCCTTTGTTTGCATTCCTAGCTGCCCATCAGATTAATCTTTGTGAACTGAAGGACCCGTTCACTACCCCTACCCTTACTCACCTAGACAGAGAATTTAGGCTACGAGGGAAAAGCTTTTCGCCTGTTTTCACCGTACATAGTATCTCAGCAGGTGGCTAAGTCGTACTACGGTCTACTCAGTCAATCGCAGACGCGGTATGCTCGAAGATCGG